>PVIW01003551.1:0-163429 GCA_004026585.1 Noctilio leporinus
TCTGTTTTGCTTGTTGTTAGTTTTGCTCATTATTGTCCCGTAATGGGTGAGATCATATGATACCTGTCCTTCACTGACTGGCTTATTTCACTAAGCATAATACTCTCCAGTTCCATCCATGTTGTTGCAAAGGGTACAAGTTCCTTCTTTCTTTCTGCCATATAGAATTCCATTGTGTAAATGTACCGAAGTTTTTTGATCCAATCATCCACTGATGGACACTTAGGCTGCTTCCAGCACTTGGCTATTGTAAATAGTGCTGCTATGAGCATAGGTGTACATAGGTTCTTATGAATTGGTGTTTCCAATTTGTACTTCTTAATCATCTCAATTCTACACCCATTCCCCCATACTCCCTTTCCATTTGGCAAGCATTAAAATCTTCTCCATACCCATGATTATGTCTCTGTTCTTGTTTGGTTATTTTGTTTTTTAGATTCAATTGTTGATAGATATGTATTTTTGCCATTTTATTATTCATAGTTTTTTTTCCTGTTTCTGTTAAGTTTATAAATTGCCTATTATTCATAGTTTTGATCTTCTTCTTCTTAAATAAGTACCTTTAGCATTTGTATAATAATGGCTTAGGGATGATGAACTCGTTTAGTTTTCCTCATCTGGGAAGGTCTTTGTCTGCCCTTTGATTCTAAATGAAATCTTTGCTGGGTAGAGCAATCTTGGCTGTAGGTCCTTGCTTTTCATGACTGAATATTTCTCACCAATTCCTTCTAGCCTGCAAAGTTTGAGAAATCAGCTGACAGTCTTATGGGAACTCCCCTAAGAGAAAAGAACTACCTTCTTTTCTCTTGATTCTTTTAAGATTCTCCTTTTATCTAGGTTAACTTTGGTGTTTTAATTAAGATGTGTTTTGGAGTAGGCCTTTTTGCATCCATCTTGTTTGGGACTCCCTGTGCTTCCTGGACTTGCTTGTCTATTTTCTTTACCAAATTGGGGAAATTTTCTTTTATTATTTTTTCAAATAGATGTCCAGGTTCTTGCCCTTTTTCTTCTCCTTCTGCCATCCCTCTGATGCAAATGTTGGATCACCTGAAGTTATTTCAGAGGCTGCTTACACTCTCTTTATTTTTTTGGATTGTTTTTTCTTCTTTTTGTTTCAATTGGTTGTTTTTCACTCTTTTATGTTCCAAATCATTGATCTGATTTTTGGCTTCATTCATTCTACTGTTGTTTCCCTGTAAATTGTTTGTTATTTTAATTAATGTATCCTTCATTTCTGACTGGATCTTTTTTAAGTTGTTAAGGTTCTCACTAAGTTTCTTAAGCAACCTTATAACCAGTGTTTTGAGGTCTGCATCTGATAGATTGGTTATCCCATTTTGTTTAGCTAGTTTTCTGGAATTTTGATCTGTTATTTCATTTGGGCCATTTTTTTGCCTCCTCATTTTTGCAGCCTCCCTGTGTTTGTTTCTATATATTAGGTGGAGCTGCTATGACTCCCTGTCTTTCTGGCATGGGCTAATATAGTAGGTGTCCTGTAGGGTTCAGTGGCATAGGCTCCCCTATCATCCAAGCTGGGTAATTGAGGCGCACCCTTTCTGTGGGCTAAGGACACCCTCTTCTTGTAGTTGAGCTTATATTGTTATTGACACTTCAATGGGAGGGATTTACCCAGGCCAGTCAGCTGCAAGGACTGGCTGTGACCACTGATCACCAACCTCTGCCCTGTACAGAGGATCAGCTGTGCAGGGGCAGGGTGGTGGTGCTCCAACATGGTCTGTAGCTGTCCACTAAGTTTGCAGGCTCTGGAGTTTTCCAGGTTTTGTAGCCCAGGGTGAGCTCCCACCTATGTTTTATCTAGGACCATGCTGCCTGAACTACTAAGCAATGGAGATGGCTGCTACTTGTGCTAGGCTTGGAGATTCCCAGGCTTAGCCAAGCTGTGAATCTAGGCTGGTTGCTGATAGTGCTGGACCAGGGCCCCTTAGCAAGAGGCATGTGGGCTGGGTGCTCACTGAGGTTGCCCATTGCTTGTTTGAGAAGATTTAGGAAGTTGCGAAACATGAGCCGAGTCTAGCCATTCATATGGAAAAGCAACGTAGGTGGTCTCATAAATTGGATGGGGCAAAATTTCTGGGAATCTCCAAGGCAGATCAGTGTTAGACAGGTTGATGGAGTCTCAGATGCAGCACCTACCTGCTGCCTCTGTCATTTTGGGTGGAGAAGGTTCGGAAAAGGGACAATGTCTTCTGCCCACCTTTCTGTCTGGGAGAAAGCTGTCCCCCAGCTCTTGCCTTGATGCCATACTCTTCACTTTCTCCCTATATGCCACTGATGCCCTTCAAGCTGCTACCCCAGTGCTAGAGCTCAGAGGTAATGAGTCTGATTAAGTCCATGTGTTGGTTCTTTAAAAGGAACTACTTTGAACTCCAGAAATTTCCTTCCACTGACTCAGTTCCTGCTGGTTTTTACAGCCAGAAGTTATGGGGGCTTATCTTCCTGGTAGTGGAACCCTGGTCTTAGGGGGGCTGTTGTAGGGCTGGGGCTCCTTACTCTTGATATATCCCTCCTGAATTTTTATCCACCGCACATGGGTGAAGGACTAGCCCATTCTGTATCTGTGCCTCTCCTACTAGTCTGGATGGATGTTGTTTCTTTAATTCTGTAATTGTCAGACTCCCATTCAACTTGATTTCTGGTGGACCTGAGTAATGGTTGTTCTATATTTTAGTTGGTTACCTCTGCTGCCATATTTTCTTATGGTCTTCTTATGGAAGTCACATTCCAGCCCCATTCTAGGTGCCTTACTTCTATTTTTGGATATCCAAACCTTCCTGAACCATTCAAGATGGTCTCCTGGTTCACTTCTACAAGGGGTTAGTCATCTCTAGTCATGGTGACTTTCATTTCTAGAGTAATTTAATTTCCTGCTCTGGAGATGACACACTCCCCTTGTGTGGGCTGTGCTTAAACTCAATCACCCAGGTATCACAGCAGTGCTTTCCATACTGTTCCACTCCCTCGAATGAGTGAAATACTTTGCCTTCTATTGTATTTCCTGAGGGGATTTTGTGACTCATCTATGTAAACTACAGAAAATCTGTACATCTCTTTACTAGTTCTTCCTGTTTTGACTTGCACTTTTTATTCAGGCAAATTTTTGTTTGTTAGTAAAAGGAATTATTTTCTAGAAAGGATAACCCCAAACATGAACTAGTTTAGGCTTGTTACCTCAAGTTCTTACAAAATGAAATCTGCAATCTGTCATTTGTGTTTGGTATTTATCATAAATAATCATGGTCTAGTTATTTCCATCAGTAATCTTAATTTTGCCTATAGGTGTTCATGACCTACATTATTCCCCCACTCCTTGTCCCCAATTTCCCCACTACCTGCCTATTTCTCAGGAAAGCCTGTGATTTGTTTTATAGGCTGTCCCTCTGGGATGACTAGCTAGGAAAATGACTGAGTAAGATATATTATTATAAAATTATTCATAGAACTGAGCAATGACTTCTATGGGACCACAAATGTTAATTTAAGAAATGTTGCTTTGAACTGTTTTTCCTTTGTCTATATCCATATCAAATGTATTTATCTTTTCAACCCCAAACCTTTCTAAGTGTCAGTATCCAGTAGGTATGAATAAAGTCTTTAGAACATTCAGACCTGAATTATGTTTTTTATATTCCTCACCATGGTACCTGGAAGACTAAGAGATCCTTTATGAAGTTCAAGCTCACATTTAGTTTCTGGAAATCCTCATGGACCACCTCACACATCTGTTGACAACTTGTTGCTGCTCTTGAGGCAGCTGCCTCCATAGCACCATACCCAGGCCCATAAAGCTGCTTCACACCCCACTGCCTGAGCTGAGCACCTGCCTTCAGGTCCCACCTGAGTTCCCTGTCACCCACTGTGTTCCCTATCTCTAGTGTTCTGTTCAACCTGAAGCCCTGGTAGGTACTTTCTTTATGGCTGCCACTCACCTTCACTCTTTAGCATGATGCCTGCCTTCTGAAACAAGAGACCATCTTTCTTTGGCCATTGGGAAACAGCTCTTCTCTCTTATGTTCCACTGTTTACAAAGGGGTCCCATGCTAGAATTGCTTGGGCCTCAAGAATTTAATAGATCAGACTTCAGTGTATATAGGATTTTTTTAAAGGGCTGATTTAAGAAGCTGTCATCACCTTTACCCAGAGCCAGCATTTCCCTCTTCCACGCTTGATACTTGCTCTGAGTTATCTAACTCATGGTATCAGAGACCTTTCTATGTTATTCTTTGTCATACTCTTCCTGTTTTTCTCCTAAAAATTGTCTTGTTTTATCTTCTTTCTCCCCCAGTTCCCCAATTATACCTACAACCCAACCTTGGATGCCCTGCTGTTTTTCCAAGAGGGTCACTATCAGAAACACTCAGTTAAATGAAAATAGCTGGCATTTACAGAACATTTATTGAGCATATATGTTAAATATAGTGATATAGCACAGAAGTATCTATCAGATTGTTCTCTTCCCTGTGCAATTCTCATATGTGAACTTAAGGGACAATGAAATATTCATATCCTGTTACTGCTGAAATCTAACTGTGGGATATTAAATGGTAACTTTATGTGCTGAGAAAGTTGTTCTGCAACAGCAGCATAAAAATGATAATGTGTGCTTTCCCATGTCCATCTTGAACTGAAACTGTTTTTCAGCTTTTTAATGAATCAGAGAATTGTATTAAAGCATGAGTTGGTTATCTCATATCTCATCTTAAAATGAATAGCAAGGAGGGATCCATGATTGTTGAGGTGTAAGTGAAAACTATACCAACCTCATCCTAGGACTAATTTTGAATTACAACCAAATTGTAGAGAATAACCAACTGATCAATAGATGGAGAGAAGCCCAATAACCAATGACAGATGGAAGAAACCACTTTATCACCATGTAAGGAGTGCAGAGGAGGTATGAGAGGGCTGGCTGGAATCCCATGTGTAGCAGCTGAAGTGTTGGAGGGCTGTGTCAGTGTGGGAGGTTCCCCCTGAAACATTTGGGGTCTAAACCCCAAGCTAGACTCCCTAGCCTACAGCACCAGAACTGGAAAGGAACCCAGATAATACCCAGTTGTGAAGAGCAGTAATGTTTCTGTCTGCCAGGGAGAGATGGCTGGAGATGCAGAGAGCCTCTTAAAAGATCAAAACACAAAATTTAATTTGTAGCCACTTACCCTGGGCTCTGGCAAAGAGAGGGTAGGGTGGACTGGAGACACTTGAGAAGAGTGTGGGGTTGGTGGCTTTGGGGAAAAAGCTGAACAAACAGCTGCCAGGAACCCTGTGCTGAGTCATCCTTCATACTGCAGAAGCCATTACTGTCAGGCAGAGGACCCCTCTCTGAATGGCATCGGCCTGAAGGAAAGCAATATCCCTACCACAGGAATTACTCTGCCCCATTCCATGGTGTTTAACCGTGGTTGCTGATTACACTTTGATTAGATTGACAGCTGATCCACTTAACAACTGATTAGTTTAACAGCTAAGGTGGAAAATACAAAGCAGCCAAAATGGGAAGACAAAGGACAGATCCCAAATGAAAGAACAAGTGAATTTTCCAGAAGAATTCAATGAAATGGAGGCAAGCAATCTGTCAGGTAGAGTTTAGAGTAATGATTATAAGGACACTCAAAAGCTTGAAAAAAGACGTGGAAACTATTAAAAATGACCAGTTAGAAATAAAGAATGCAATATCTGAAATAGATAATGTACTGGAAGGAATAAATAGTAGGATAAATGAAGCAGAGGATAGAATCAGGGTTTTGGAAGACAAGGTAGAAAAAAACCTGCCCAGACAGAATAGCAAAAGGAAAAAAAAATTTTAAAAAATGAGGAGAGCTTAAGAAACATTTTGAACAACATGAAGTGTAACAACATCCACATCATGGGAGTGCCGGAAGGAGAAGAGAGTGAATAAAGGATGGAGAACCTATTTGAAGAAGTAATAACTGAAAACAACCTTATTTGGTAAAGGAAAAAGCCACACAAGTCCAGAAAGCTCAGGGAGTTCCGAACAAGTTGGACCCAAAGAGGTCTACACTGAGACACAGCATAATTAAAATGACAAGGCTTAAAGACAAGGAGGGGAACCCTAAAATCCGAAAGAGATAAGCAGCTAGTTACCTACAAGGGAGCGACGATTAGACTGGCATCTGATTACTCAACAGAAACATTTCAGGCCAGAAGGGAGTGGCTTTGTTAACACCAAACCAGTACTACGATGTTAAAGGGCTTACTTCAAGAAGAAGAAAAACAGAAAGAAAAACAAAACAAAACAGGAAAATAGTCTAACAATAAAATGGCACTACATACATATCTATCAATAAGCACCTTAAATGTAAATGGGTTTAATGCTCTGACCAAAAGACAGACAGTACCTGAATGGATAAGAAAACAGAACCTATATATATGCTGCCTCCAAGAGACCCATCTCAGATTGAAAGGTACATAAAAAAAAGTAAAGGTTTTGAAAAAGATATTTCATGAAAGTGGAAAAGAAAAAAAATCTGGGGTAGAAGTACTTATGACAGATGACAAAATAGATTTTAAAACCAAGGCTATAGTAGAAGATACTAAAGACACAAAAACAAGGACACTCCATAACAATAAAAGGAACAATCCAACCAGGGGATATAACCCTGGTAAACATTTATGCACCCAACCTAGGAGCATCTAAATAGATAAAGCAAATCTTAATAGGCATAAAGGGAGAGATCAACAGAAATACAGTCATAGTTGGAGATTTAAAAAAATCCAATAGTTGGAGATTTTAACACCTTATTGACTTCAATAGGTTTTCCAGACAGAAAACCAATAAGGAAACAGCAGCCTTAAATGACACACTAGATCATATGGATTTAATCGCTATCTTCAGAGCATTTCACTCTATGCCAGCTGAATGTACATACTTTTCAAGTGCACATGGAACAGTTTCTATAATAGACTGCATGTTAGTACACAAAAGAAGTCTCAATAAATGCAAGAAGATTGAAATCATATCTTCTCTTGACCACAATGCTAGCAAACTAAAATCATTAACAAGAAGAACACTGAAAAACATGGAAAGACAAGGAAACTAAGTAACATGTTATTAAATAATGAATAGGTTAACAATGAGATTAAGGGAAAAATGAAAAGATTTCTTGAAACAAATAAAAATGAAGACACAACAATCCAAAATCTGTAGGACACTGGGAAAGCAATTCTAATCCTAGGAGGGAAATTCATAGCATTACAGGCCCATGTCAAAAATAAAGAAATGAACAAGCAAACAAAGAATCAAGAAAAAGCTCAAATAAAGTATCTAACTTCACATTTAAAGGAGCTTGAAAAAGAACAACAAAGAAAGCCAAAAATGAGTAAAAGGAGGGAAACAATAAAGATCAGAGCAGTAATAAATGAAATAGAATCTAAAAATTGATACGAAAATTACTGAAAAATCTAAGATCTGGTTCTTTGAAAAGATAAACAAGATTGACAAACTTTTAACCAGACTCATCAAGAAAAAAAAAAAAGAGACCCACAATAAATGATATCATAAATGAAAGAGGAGAAATAATAACTGACATAAAAAATACAAAAGATTTTAAGAAAATATGAACAATTATATGGCAACAAACTGGACAACCTGGACTAAGTGGATAAATTCCTAGAAACATATAATTTTCCAAAAATAAATCAAAAAGCAACAGAGAATCTGACTAGATAAATCACACCTAATGAAATTGAAGCAGTTATTAAAAAAACTCTCAACAAAACAAAAGCTTCAGAAAGCTTCAGAAGTGAATTTTACTAAACATTCTGAAAACTAATGCCTCTGCTGTTCAAACTATTTCATAAAATTCTTGAGGAGGGAAAAGTTCCAAACTCATTTTATGAGGCCAGCATTATTCTAATTAAAACCAGATAAAGACAATACAAAAAAAGAAAATCATAGGCCAATATCCCTTATGAACAAAGATGCTAAAATCCTCAACAAAATATTAGCAAACTGAATGGGGCAATGAGTCAAAAAGATTATAAACCATGATCAAGTGAGATTTATTCCAGGAATGCAAGGTTGGTACAACATTCACAAATCAGTAAATGTGATTCACCATAAACAAATGAAGGATAAAAACCACATGATCATATCAATAGATGCAGAAAAAGCTTTTGATAAAATCCAGCACCCATTTATGATAAAAGCTCTCAGCAAAGTGGGAATAGATGGAACATTCTTAGACATAATAAAGGCTATATATGGCAAATCCACTGTCAGCATCATAGTCAATGGGTAAAAACTACAAGCATTCCCCTTAAGATCACAAATAAGACAAAAGATGTCTGCTTTCACCTCTCTTATTCAACATATTACCGAAAGTCCTAGCCACAGCAATCAGGCAAGAAGAAGAAATAAAAGGCATTCAAATTGGAAAGGAAGAAGTAAAACTGTCTTTATTCGTAGATGACATGATACTGTACATAGAGAACCCAAAAAGATTCCACCAAGAAACTATTAGATCTGATAGATGAATTCAGCAAAGTAGCAGGATACAAATTAGTATCCAGAAATCACTTACATTTTTATATACCAAAAATGAACTAACAGAAAAGGAAATGAAGAAAATAATCCCAGTCACAATTGCTTCAAGAAGAATAAAATACCTAGGAATAAACCTAACCAAGGATGCAAAAGACCTGTATTCAGAAAGCTATAAGATACTGAAGAAAGAAAGTGAAGAAGCTACAAATAAGTGGAAGCACATACTGTGCTCACAGATAGGAAGAATTAACACCATTAAAATGTCCATACTATCCAAAGCAATCCATAGAGTCAATGCAATTCCCATCAAGATTCCAATTACATATTTCACAGAAATAAAACAAATACTTCAAAAATTTATATGGAACCACAAAAGGCCCCACATAGCAACAGCAATCTTGAGAAAGAAAAACCAAGTTGGAGGAATCATGCTACCTAATATCAAACTATACTACAAGGCCATATAGTCAAAACAGCCTGGTACTGGCATACCAAAAGACACATAGATCAATGGAATAGAATAGAGAACCTAGGCATAAATTCACACCTTTATAGTCTAATATTTGACACAGGAAGCAAGCACATATAATAAGATAAAGGCAGTTTATTTAATAAATGATATTGAGATAATTGGACAGACATGTGCAGAAATATTAAATTAGACCACTTTCTTACACCACAGATGAGAATAAATTTAAAATTGATCATAGATTTAAATGCTAGATCAGAAACCATAAAAACCCTAGAAGAAAATATAGGCAGAAAAACTTAGACATTGCTCATAGAAATTTTTTATTGGATGTATTTCCCCAGGCAAGGGAAACAAAAGAACAAATAAACAAATGGGACTACATCAAACTAAAAAGTAAAAACTTTTACAGCAAATGAAATTAACAAAATAAAAAGACAACCCACAGAATGGGAGAACATATTTGTTGATATATCTGATAAGGGGTTAATATCCAAAATTTATATAGTACTTAAAAACTCAACCCCACACACACTCACACATATACAACAATTAAAAAGTAGGCAAAGTACCTGACTAGACACTTCTTTAAAGAGGATACACAGATGGCCAATAGACATATGAAAAGATGCTCTATTTCACTAATCATTAGAGAAATGCAAGTTAAAACAACAATGAGATACCACCTTACACCTATCAGAATGGCTATCATCAATAAATCAATAAAAAACAAGTGTTGGTGAAGATGTGGAGAAAGGGGAACCCTTTTGTGCTATTGGTAGGAATGAGGACTGGTGCAGCCACTGTGGAAAGCAGTACAGAGATATCTCAAAAAATTAAAAATTGATCTGCCTTTTGACCCAGGTATTCCACTTCTAGAAATATATTCAAAGGAAGCCAAAACAGTAATTTAAAAAATATATTTTATTCACTATTCTCAGGGAGAGGGGAAGGGATAGAGGCAGAGAGGGAGAGAGACATTAATGTATGTTGCTTTTCACCTGTCTCCAGCTATGGACCTGGCTGGAGATCTGGCTTGCAACCTGGTTATGTGCCCTGGCTGGGAATCAAACCAGCGACCTTTGGGTTTGCAGGCCAGTGCCTTATCCACTGTGCCACCAGCCAGGGCTCAAAAGAGTAATTTGAAATACCATAAACACCCCTATGTTCAGTGCAGTTATTTACAATCACCCAGATATGGAAGCAGCACAAGTTTCCATCAATAGATATGTGGATATAACTATGGGACATTTACACATTGGGATTCTACTTGGCTGTAAAAAAAGAAGAAAGTTTTACTCTTTGTGACAGCATGGATGGTCCGAGAGAACATTATACTAAGTGAAATAAGCCAGTCAGAGAAAGACACATACCATATGATTTCACTCATATGTGGAATGTAATAAACCAACTGAGCTAATAATAAGCAAAACAGAGACAGTCTCATAGATGGAGAGCAGATGACAGCTAGTGGTGATGGTGGGGGTGGTAAGGAGGTGGAAATATTTAGCAAAAAGGATAAAAGGACATAAGGGGACTACATGGTAATGGAAAAAATAAAATGAAGATTAAATTTTACAAATTAATAGCAGAGTTGATTAAATCAAACAATGCCCATGACCAAGAAAGTCTCAGAGAAAAACATTGCATATTTTCTTTTTCGCCTTTGTGGCAAATTTATACCTTTTATTATGCCCAGTGTTTTTAATTTTCATTTATTTATATTTTTCTCCTTTAATTCCAGCTTCTCAGTAGAAATGTTTTCAAAATCTGATACACTTCCTGAAATCAGTGATATAAATATTTAATATATGAAAACTACGCAAAATACATTTAACAGCTAGCCTACTTAATTTAAGTTTCTGACTTCCAGCCAACATGGAGGTGTAGGTAGACAGGCTGCATCTCTCTCCACAACTAAGAAGCAATACAATTACCTCAAAACTGGAGACAACCAGAATTTCCAGAAAATCAAACTGCATGGAAGTCCAACAAATAGAGAAATAAATAAGAAATACTCATCCAGACAGGTAGGAGGGACAGAGCCAGGGCAGAGAGGACACAGTGTGTGATGGCAGAGTTGACAGTGGCTGTGGCCTGCCAGCAGAAAGTGCAGTCATAAAATAAAAAAGTAAGGAGGGACACCTGGGAGGTGCTCCTGGCACCAGACCAGACCTCCCAGCTCACTTTCCAGCACTGGGGAAAATGAAGCCTCACTGCTTTCAACTGTGAAAAACAATGGAGGTTGGGATGAAGGAAGAAACTGCCAGTCTCTCAGCAGAGTCCATTTGTTTAGAGGGTCCATATGGTCCTAGAACATCTGCAAACCTACCCACTCTGGGAACCATTACCAAGCAATAGCTAGAGGGGTACTAGTCCCATATGGGTAGTGGGAGAAGTGGGAGAAGAAAAGGGGAAAGGGATGAGCAACTGGCATTGTTCCCTCTCAGATTCCTCCCCCACATACAGCACCACAAGGTGGTGAAATAGATCACCTGGTGCTGATGAACACCGAAGGCTCCACCCCTTGCAGTGTAACAGGTGTGACAACTCTACCTAAGACTCAGAGGCAAACACAGGAATCTGTCAAGTTGAGGAGACAGAGAAGTATGGCCCCAAAGAAGGAGCAGATCAAAGTTTCAGTGGGAGAACTAAGCAATGAGGAGATAGCCAACCTAGCAGGTGCAGAATACTTTTACTTCTATAGACACTGAAGTGGGGTGATGAAATACTAATGATAAAGATACTCACAGAGCAGAAAGATATGCTTGAGTACAGCAAAAGCATAAGGGAAAAAGTGAAGGATATGCTAAGTCAGATGAAGGAAAATCCACATGAAACCCATGGTGAAGGGAGGAAAGGAAGCCAGTGTTCAAATCAATGATTTGGAACACAAAAATAAATAAATTAATAAATAACAGTCAGCCAGTATAGAATGAAGAAACAAGAATTGAAAACAACAAGGAGAGGCTTAGGAACCTCTGGACAACTTTAAGCTTGTCAACATCTGAATCACAGAGGTGCCAGAAGAAGAGAAAGAGCAAGAAATTAAAAACTTGTGTGAAAACATAATGAAAGTAAACTTCCCTAATTTGGTGAAGGAAATAGACATACAATTCCAGGAAGCACAGAGTCCCAAACAAGATAGACCCAGGGAGGACCACGCCATAAAAACAAAAAATAGAAGGGCTTCAGAATTTTCTGGCTACTTTGGCCATCACCATCACCCCATCCTCACGCCTGACGGTCTCTTCTAATTAATCAGCTATCAAGGTGAGGCATTGGCCCACTTTCCCCTATAAATTGTCTCTTGCCAAGCTGAACAAAGGCCTGCAGTGCTTGCCTCCCTGGTACCAGCCCTGAAGGAAGCAAGGCAGCGATGAGGACAGCAGTTTGTGCTCTCAGAGAGGACATTGTAGGGAGACAACCAGTTAGCCATCAGACAACCAATTCCAGTCATTTAACATAAAACAGAAGGGTTTCCAGAAAATGCCGGTGTGGTTGTGGAAGTTTTTGCTGCTGAGAAGAGATTCCTTGACATACCAAGACCTCTATTTCCAAAACATGATGAACTTCCCCCCAGAGCTCATGATGTTGAACTTCACTCATGCGTGCAGAGAGGCGGTCCTCAGAGGCATCTGACTTAAAGGGTGGCAGGCAGGGCTAGAGAATGAGAACTGAGCAAGGTATGTCCCATGCTGATGCTTGGGTTCACTAATTTGGTTGGTTAGGCCCCTGGAAGGACCTTTATTTTAGAGTTAGATGTCATCATATCTCTGCAGTTCAGCCTTTATAACTCAGTGTCAGTCCATTTCTGCATCTGGGAAAGCAACTCCAAGACGTGTCCCACCTTCCTTTACATACAGAGGAAGGGCCAGAGCAGAAGGTGGTCCCAGTCGGGGAAGTTCGGCATAGCTCAGTGGTTAAGACTGAGGGCTTTGGAGGGAGACAAGCTCATCATCGATACTCAATAAATGGTGGCTTTAATAATTGTTATAGCTTTATAATTTATGAGACAGTGTAGAATAGCAGTTAGGAACATGCATTTTAGACCCATATTGCTTGGGTTCAAATTCTGGCCTCAAAGGTTGCTAGGTGTGTGATCAGGGCTAAGTTACTCAACATCTGTGTGCTTCAGTTTTCTCATACATAAAATAGGAGATAGTAATGCCATTCTATAGGATGGCAGTGAGCACCGAATGAGTTAGATTATATAGCATATTTGGAATAATAGGTATTACCTATTTTTACTAACAATGCAAGCTGTTGAATGCCAGTAAAATAAGAAAGAAATAATACACATATATAGTAAGATACATTTATTTTGTAGTAATAGATATAAATAAATAACAAGTGATAGGTAGAAGTAAGTCTAGTAAGAGACATGTTAAAATAAGAAATATGAGTGTGTGCATGTGTGTGCTCTTACATTTCTACCTATATTTAGTAGCCAAATAGATTTAAAAAATGAATATAAGGACTTTTAGCCCAGTAAGTTATTGACAAATAATAAAGTTTTATGATGCACTATCTTTATACTTTAAAATATTTTATTTATTTATTTTTAGAGTGAGAATAAGGGAGGGAGAAAGAGAGAGAGAAATGTCAATAGGCATTCCATTGTTCAATCCATTGAGCCACACCAGCCAGGATGTGAACTTTCAGATGAAACCCCCATGAACCTCAGCCTTCTCATTCCCATTCTGAAGGCCCAGGCTGCAGGAGCAAAAGGATGAGAAGGTTGAATGAACAGCCAACACCCACCATATAGCCCATTCTCTGTAGCACGTAGATAGAGTTGCTGCCCTCAAAGACTTTTTAAAAAGATTTTATTTATTTATTTTTAGAGAAAGGAGAAAGGAGGGAGAAAGGGAGAGAAAGACTGATCAGTTGATTCTCACATGGCACCTACCCCATCCGTCCCCCACCACAGCAGCCCAGGCTTGTGCCCTGACTGGGAATCAAAATGGTGACCTTTTGATCTGCAGTCTAAGGCCCAACCCACTGAGCCACACAAGTCAGGGCCACCACAAAGACCTTTTCCTCCTTCTTACCAAAATTTTCAATCTTTCCTTGCTCTCCCCCAAGCCTAGCCAGGCAAGCTTCCTTTCTTTCCTCTTCCCTATTTGGCTCAGTGTTTTACTGTTCAGATCAACTTAACCTTGCATTCTTCTTTTAAAATTTGTGTTTCTTGATAACCCAGATCCAGCTGCCACTCCGGACTTGGGCACAGGATTTGCCATGGCCACCCCTGGGGAATTAGGAGGCCACGGGGCTTTCTTACCACAGGACTGTGTGAGTCTGGGCTAGGGTGATTCCCAGATTAAACCTGGGCGGGGCCAAGTGGATCTGGGATGCAGATAAACTGGACCTGGTATCCTGCAATTATACACATAATTGTTCATTACCTTCTCCCCATTCAGGAGTACAGGAACTGTTCATGTCATTCATCGCTGTGTTCATTATCTTAAGAACAGAGTCTTGGCCCTCGCTGGTGGCACAGTGGAGAAAGTGCTGACCTGTGAACCCAAAGGTCACTTGTTGGATTCCCAGCCAGGGCACATAACCAGATTGCAAGCCAGGTCTCCAGCCAGGTCTGTAACTGGAGGCAGGTGAAAGGCAACCATACATTGATGTCTCTCTCCCTCTCTGCCTCTCTCCCTTCCCCTCTCTCTAAAAATAATAAATAAAATCTTCAAAAAAAAAAAAAAAAAAAGAACAGAGTCTTGGCATATACTAGATATTTAAAAATCCCAAGTGAGTGAATTTACTGAGCCCCTGCTATGTGTCAAGAATTGTTACATGTACTAAAAAAAGATAGGCATTGGCACCAGCTCACAGATAAAAAAAATTAAGGAAAGTGTCTTTCCCAGTATTATTCAAAATGGGAGCAGTTTCTGGATTTCCAGACTTCTACCTTAGTTTGTTTCAGTACAAAATTACTCTTGAATTTCCCTTTCCTTTTGTAAGGAGTGGGGCTTTCTAAGATGCAACTTTAAAAAAATGTTTTAATGTTTTTTCCATTACCTTTTACACATGCCCCCACACCTCCACCTCCCACACACACACAAATTTTTCTACACTAACTCCTTTTTTAGTATTTCATCTCTCTTTGTTTTTCTTTCTCCCTAATTTAAAAAATGAGCGTGGCACCATGGAACCTGCCAAATGGATGCCCAGAAATATAGTGTCACCTAACTAACTATATTAATCAGCTTGGGCCCCTATGCAAAATACCACCAACTGGGTGGCTTGAAAACCAGAAATTTAATTTCTTACAATTCTGGACACCAGAAATCCCAGATCAAGGTATTGGCAGGATTGGCTTCTACTGAGGTCCCTTTCCTTGGCTTGTAGATAGCTGTCTCCTTGCTATGTCTCTACATGGGCTTCCCTCTGTTCATGTTTGTATTCTCATCTCTTCTAAGGATGCCAATCACAATGGATTAGGGCTTCATCTAATGACCTCATTTTAACTTAATTACCTCTTTAAATACCTTATCTCCAAATGCAGTCACATTCTGAGGTACTGGGGGTTAGGACTTTAGTACATGAATTTTATGGTAGGATCCACAATTCAATCCAAAATACGAACCCTGTTTTCACAAAATATGGGGTAATGTCCAGGTCTGTTTTAAAAGGCCTCGTAATGGGATAATTGTAACCATACAGCAAATTAACAGCTGATTTTCTGCTGTCTCCTGCGTTCTGTGGCTGCCTCTTTTGCTCTTTCCCTTTGCCCCAGACTGAGAGCAGCAAGGTGGTCAGAGCAGGTCGCACAGGGATCCAGAAATCCAAGAAGAGAGTTTTGTCTTAAGTAAATAAAAGAAATTATCATCCATCTAAGGCTCATTGTTTAAATTACCATGTTTATTTATATCAACACAAAATACAATAAAACAACTTACAAAACCCACTTTATCTTCATGTAACGTAACTCTTCAGTGAACAGAAGTACTACTGTTAATGTTTTGGCCTTTTCAAGGTCCAGCCTTGGGTCAAAACAGTATTTAGACAAACAGCAAATTGTTCTCTATATATACACAAGAGGAAAACTTATGTTTTCTAAAATCCTATTCCAGTAATAATACAAAACATCATATGTCCAGGTGAAGACTACTGTTGTGTCATCAGAATTGCAACTTCCTCATTGCTCTTGATTTTCCCGAGACCTTGGCCTTCAGTCAGGAAGTAGAGGGTACATCAGCCCTTCAGGTTTCCAAGGTGATTGCTTAGTAATTCTTTTAATCTAGCCCATGTACCCCCAAGTGTTTGATTTACCTGAGTTATTTAGAAACCAGAAAACAAAGGTCTCCAAGTAATCAATGTGTACAGATCTATTTATGAGACTGATTAAATTTATTATAGATTACTCTGTGCCAATTCAGTGGATAAACATGAAGACTCTATTACAGAATCAACTCTTCACCTAGTAAAAGACTTCACATTTCAATTTACTCAAAGGAAATAAACATGACATCAAATTACAAGACTTCACCTGGATTCCAGTAGTCTAAGTGCTGTATGTTCAGTCAAACAAATGATAGTAACCACTTAACTCACAAAATCTTTCTATCATTTCACTAAGAAAATAGTCAGCGTTGTGCTGTGGAAAGGAAAAAAATGGTTTAGAGCTAGAAGATCTTGATTCCAGACCAGTTCTACTTACACCCTAAACCCTAGTTTCCTTGTGGGGATCAAAGGAGAAGAAAGTGCTTTGTAAACTAGTATTTACTCTAAGAAATATTATTCTACAGGGTCCATCTCTTCAGTCAATCTATGGATCATTAATTACCCACATGTATTTCACAAGTGAAATCTTACTTTTTAAAGTTAATATATACCACATATTTACCATATGCTGCTAAAATATCAAGTTAAGTTATGCACATGGGAAAAGAATATAGGTCAAGAAAGCCTATTACTCATGAGGGACTTTTGTACTCTTGATGTGCTTGATTTAAAACTACCAGAATTTTGTTCCTGTTTAAGTGATACTGGAGCTCTTGTTGAATAAACTAACCATTTAAAGTGATTCTTTAATGAGAAATTGTAACTTTCATATGATAATTACAGTGGTTAAACTAAGTAAAATGGATTAAGAAATACAGGAAAAGCAACAGTTTGAAAACTCAGAAGCAGGAAGAAAATGGAGTGTAGAAGTATATTTTTGGATAATTAAAAAAAATCTAAATGATAAACTTGTTATTTGTATTTTTTAATAGTGACTTCCTCATTTATAAATGACTTCTTCCTTATCTGTAAAACAATCTATACTTATCTGTGTGACTGACTTTTAGGTTCAGACAAATTCATAGAAATTAACACTTAATTTTCATTATGTTTGGAACATTTTAAAAAGAATAGCATTCTTTCAGCTAAAGTAAAATCAGAACCTCATTTTCCACAGACTAAAAAAGAAACATCCTTTATCAAAGGGCACCGTTTACTAAAAGTTTGGAATACATTGACAAGTGTGAGGATCTAACATATAGGCTTGTGACTTTGTTGAGACAGACTTCAGGTAGCTGTGTTCAGGCAACAAATGAGATTAAAATTTCAAACATTTTTCAAATGCAAATCAGGCCCCCATAAATCATTTAGATGATTATTTTGAGGCATTAATGCAACAGAGTTAGTAGACCTCAGATGATCCCCAAAGTCACCCTTTTGCTAAGGATAGCACTCTTCTTGATTATTCTGAACCTGCCAACATAGTCTCTAACCTTCATAAAGAGAATGACTGATCTCCAAATGACCTATTATTATCTTAGACCAACCTCATTTTGAAGCAACATAGAAAGAAAAATTAAATAGTGCATTAACATTTCATATCAGTGAAACAGACTTTTCCCATTCATCAACTAGCTCTATCCATCTGTGAAAAGGTCCACCTTTTGTTTTTCCCTGTGTTTGTAGGTTACATTTTTAAAGGTGCTGGTAGAGCCTCTGTACAGTGGATTGGTTCCCTAAAAAATAAAAATAAAAAATAGAAGTTCACATGAAAGTATGTACAGTTAGTTATTGCACTGTTTTAAAATAATTTTATCATGCATTATCAATTAGAAGAAGAGATTCAGTCTCAGTCTTGAAAGCTATTTGAATAACTTTGATTAATTTAATGTCATACTTCAAGTATTTTAAAATGTATACATCTTCATTTCATTTTTTTAATATTGCAGAACTAGTCTTGTATGGTAATCTTTTTGGAAATGCACTACCTTATTGAGATAAAACAAGACTTTAGCTGCTATGTTCACTGCTGTTTTACCAGCACTGAAAACAGTACTTCGCCCATAGTAGGAATTCAGTTATTTACTGAATGAATAGAATGAACCAATAGGTAACTCAAAAGATAAATGCAGAGTAAAACAGTAAAAAATAGGAAACGTGAACTGATAGAAACACACAAAGGTGAACGACATAATCATACCTGCTTTTAATAGATATATTTGTGGTGAGAGGCATCAAACAAGGGCACAAATAATCCCCCCACTTTTTGTACCCTTAACATTTCCAAGCCCATTTCTGAGGATGTATGGAGTCCACATAATACCTCAGAACCTCCAAACTACTAAATTCTATACTTCAGTCTCCTTCTTCCATGAACTGTGAGCTAGTAGATATTTCTAGGCATAGATCTGAAAAAACATGGTTGTATTGGCTTTCTAAGTACACTTCTCTCAGCTCTCAGGAGACCTGGCCTCCACCACCTCTTGCCCTTGGATTCACCACAGTGTCTTCATTTTGAGGAGAAATGACCTCTGCACCTGTTTCAATGTTGCCTAGAGCCAGTGGCCTGACCTTGGACTGAGTAATATGTTATCTTTGTTCATGTGTCTTGGGAGAGAGATGCTATCTCAGTATGAGGGCAAACAGAAAAGAGGCTCCTGGTGGTGGATGATGAGTGAAGGCCAAGTCATCATGTTGTCTCTACTCCTGAGGTTAGCCTAGATAATTCTGAGGGTCCTCCAGTCCTTATTTAGACCTGCTGCCTTAAGAACTTGGGATATGGAGGGTGAAGGGCATACTGAGGTGGTCACAAGTGCAGATAAAGTATTATTTGCAAACCAAAGTCACATACACAGTGTAATTTTATTATGTTTAAGAGACTCTAAGCTATTACATTTAAGTTGGTTTACAGAAGAATAAGGACTCAATTGAAGAGGATAGATGGAAAAGATACATAGTGCAGGGGGAGGATAATGAGTAGGGCCACAGCTCTGGAGGAAAAGGGTGGCTTAGGGAACAGACAAGATACCCTGAAATTTAGAATAAAAAGCTGTGAGAAGGGCTGGCTTACATCTGCATAGGACCAGGAACTCTTTTGTGAACCTCATCCCATATCATGTCAAACATATTAAAATGCACCTCCATCTTACTCTAAATGTCATTTATGTGCTCTAGGAAGGAAGTTATTTAAGTTGCAATTGACTGATTGATTACACAATGCTATGTTGTAGACATTTAGTTGAATGTTTAATTTTGATTATTGTGATTTTCATTCTGTATTTCAAAGCAACTTTATTTATTTAGACCTACAATATTTGGGGGTGGGGTCTCTTGCAAAACTAGTTATAGGGCCTGGGCATGCCAATAGGGGATGATGGATATTGTAGTAGGAGGGTAAGATGGTAATTTACAGGTAGAGAAAGAGCAAGTAATATTGGGAGCAGGGGGGTCAGTGGTGTTTCCTGCCCTCAATGGATGTTCAGAGCTCAGGTGAATGAGCTTAGATTGGGCTTTGTAGATAGTAGAAAGTGTGACAATGTCAAATAAATAAGTAAATATGCCATGCAAGTGGCAACCTCCCACACAGGATCTTGAGCTCAGACACAGGCTTGTGTCTGGCTCCATTTCAGGTGAGTCTGCACTCCTTCGCTGTTTAGACAAGGTTGGGATTTCCCCAACCATCTGGGGTGACCAAGCTAATTCCTCCAGGCACCTGGGGTACTAATTTAGGCTGAGGATTCTGCAAATGCAATGGCACATTTTTAGAGCTTGAAAAAGTGGTAATAAAAAAGCTCTCTGTCATGACCCACAGCTCTCTTAATGATTGCCTAACTGCCAAATGCAGACCTGATTTGCTTAGCACAGTACAAAATCAATCCATGACTGCTAGAAATGTCAGACTGAACATTTTTTGCCTCTAGTTAATGACTTGTCATCCTAGAAAAAATGTCTAATCAAAAATGAATTTAAATATCTTCCCTTTCTGTTTTCATAAAGAATGTAGATGGGGAGATTATTTTTTAAAGTGATTAAAGGTATCCTTTCTTTATGCAATGGTGAAATGTTTCAGGAGGCAAGAGTGAAACTCTTTCATCCTTAGCTCTGTCACCTGTGGAGTCCAATGAGGGTCTATGGGTCAGGAGACCCATCTACATCTACCATCTGTGGAGGTCTCCTGGGTTTTAGGGACCAGTCGAATTCCATTCTTCAAGAAGAAATAGACTTTAGATAAAAACAGAATCAACACTTTTTCATAAGCTATATTAATAAAATTTCAATTGAATTATTTAAATAAAAACTCTTTTGCATACAAGTGAGTAATTATTACCCAATCATTATCTAGACAGGAACATCAAACATTTGTTATTCAAAGAAACCTAGTTTAACAGGGGAATAACATTCTTCATTCATGCTTTTATCTATTTAATGCACATTTTTGTTCCATTTTAGATGTAGAAACAGCAAAAATTTAGCATTTGAATTTCAGTCATGTTCTACATCTTGAGGGGAAAGAATTCATGTTTTGGAGAATTAACTGTTAATTAAAATGTTATTTTAAAGATATTAATCATTTGTCAGTAATCATGCTTTTGTATGAGACCATTAAAATGTGCTGGTTGGTAGATACACATCACATAATTGCCAGAGTGCTTGTTTGCGGAACTCCTTATTATTTCTGGGAGGGTCAAGGCTGTGCTTGGAAGAACAGGCTACAATTAGGATTTCCATGGATCAACAGTTTGGGAAATCTCAACTTGTCAGAACCTCAGTTTTCTTACATTCAAATTGTGACTATAAAGATGACTTCAGAGGACTGGTGGTTGCTCACCTAATTGCTGCTACTGTTCTGTGTGTGTGTGTGTGTGTGTGTGTGAACTTAACCATATGCTTTTGCCTAGTTGCTCTTCTGACCATTGCCAGGCATTTGCTTGATAGTTGGTGAGAGTTAAAACACCAGAGGCCAGAAGGTCAGGTGAAGTTAACTGTCCCAACACCAAACTAACCTGTCAGGTTATATTCATCCTGTTAGGGATGAATAAATTATATGTTCAATGCAAATCCACAGTCTACTTTCCTAAGGGACTTTTTAAATTATGAAAAAGCCATACATACACAAAAGAAGAGAAAAGCTGTCTAACAAACCTCTGTAGACCTATCACCCAGATTCAATAATTATTAACATTTTGCCATACTTGTTTTACCTATCCCATTCTTTCTTTTGGCTGAATGATTTCAAAGCAAACCCCGCCTTTGTTTGCTTTCACCCCAAAATCTGGATTAATTTTTAAAAAATCCATCATGCTATTATCATACCTCATCAAATTAACCACAATACATTGCTATCATTTTAATATCCAGCCTACATTAACCTTTTTCCAATTGTCAAAAAAAAATGTATTTTTTGTACCATTCAAATTAGGATAAACACAAGATCTATTCATTACATCTGGTTGTTGTGTCTAAAGACATCTTTGATGGGAAGATAAAGTAGATAAAATTTTTCATTATTTTTTGTCCTGTGCATATATTTAAAGATATTAATCATTTGTCAGTAATCATGCTTTTGTATGAGACCATTAAAATGTGCTGGTTGGTAGATACACATCACATAATTGCCAGAGTGCTTGTTTGCAGAACTCCTTTTTATTATTTCTGGGAGGTTCATATATATATATATATATATATATATATATATATATATATATATATGAGGTTCATATATATATATATATATATATATATATATATATGAACCTCCCAAAATAAATGCCTAAAATAGAAGCATTCCTTATCAAGGTAAATTTATCCAAAATATAAAATTTCCATTGCTTTTGGAATTGAAGATATCACTAAAGACTTAGATAAAATAGTCTTTAACACCAACATATTGGGGTAGAATAAAATCAAAGGAGCATTGCGTTTGCTTGTATTTTCTCCTGTAGTATCACTGTTTTTAGAATCAGCAATGTAGGATAATTGCTATTAGCTAGCTGGACACACCATTAGAGATAGAAAGATGAAATTAAAACCATGAAATTGTTTCTATGGGTCTCAAGAAATGTAATTATCTCCCTTGTGGAAAAGAAACACAGAAAAATTGGAGTCCTGTTTTGTGCTTGCTTACTGTAAAGAGGAGACACATAAATTATATCTATTGAGTACATATATTTAAAGGTTGATACTTCTGGGGTTTTTTGTTTTTTTTTAAGGTTGCTGTTTGAAGTATATGCTATTCAGAAAAACTGGATGGTATTTTAAAAACTCTTTTCAGCTTTGTTATCTATTATGAGTAATGTGCATTTCCATGGTAATTGGCAGGAACTGTCTAGTACTCATGAACCTTACTCCATTAGCTATAGCATAAACATTAATGGTTTATCGAATAGGACCTGAGGGGTCCTCCTGGTGGTGAAAAATAAAATAGATGCCCTAAGTAACTAAATAAGGAGTTTCATGAGACTTTTTGGAGCAAGCTGGGGTGGGGAGGTGGGTCAGGGGGAGATCCCCTCACTGTAGTGAAAGACAAATGTACACTATGAGGGCCACCTGGGACTCAAATAATGGACAAGTGTTTTTTGTTTTTTGTTTTGTCCCCAAAGCAGAACAGAAATCAAAGCTGTTGGTACCTGGTGAGAGGAATAGAGTAAGAACAGGACATTCTAACTCACTTTGGGGGCAGAAGAAAGCTGACCTCCTGTTTTTGCTACAAGATACTTTTTCCTCTAGACAAGGAGTCACCCCTGAGTGTTCACATACCGTTTGCCACTTGGCTTTTGACCTTTCTGCTTCAAATTTGGCAACTTCTTTACGATCATGAAATGACACGAGCAGCTTCCAGATGCACAATAGGACAACCCCAATGAGCAGAATAGCAAGTGAGACCCCCAACATGATCATGGGGATGTTTGGAGGTTTTGGACACTCTGGAAACAAAGCAAATTATATTAAGGAGGTGGTACAATTAACATTTTAATAAACACTTCTCGTTAAATTTTCCAACCACAATTTTTTTTTTCTCCAGCAGAGGAAAAAGAGTAACACCTTTTGTTTTGCTGATTTTTTAAAAAAGTTACTTGTTGAAGGATAACCCTGTTCCTTCAAAGTAGAACATTCTTATGAAGATAAAGAGAGTATTCAAAGCAAATGGATATACGCTTGAAAGGCTGACTCAAAAAAGAGTTAGAATGCAAAAGAGTGAAAATGAATGCACATGGAATATTTAAAGGACCATAAACAAGACTATAGTTTAATCACTCAAGATAGTCTCTTCTGGGTTATGATAAAGTAGAAACAGGATATCTGCACACATATACACGTAATTATTTTTTTAATGGATTGTTTTGAAACTAGGAGATTATATTCAAAATTATACAAAACCTGCCCTCTGAAAACTTTACTACTTACCACAGTTGCTGGCTTATTTATTTATTTATTATCATTTTTTAATGGACAGAAGAGAATCACAGCTTTTATTTGAACTCTAAAGCCTGATTTCCTGGCAAGTTCCTAGACTGATGTCAAGAGATGTGGGTTCAATTCCCATCTGATGTACAGCAGCTGTGTAAACCCATCAAGTCTTTCCATCTCTCTGAGGTCCAGGACCCTCATCTATAAAACAAAGGTGGGGGACTTCGGTGTTCCCTAACCTTCCCTGGCAATAAGAGTAAGCCAGGTGATCACACTTATTTAACCCGCAGCTTCGTAGACCTCTCCCCCAAGAGTCTGATTCAGTGGGTCTTGGATGAGGCACCAGTTTTTTATTAATAAAATTATCCCAAGGGATTGTTATCTTCAGGCAAGTTTGGAGAATTAGATATTTGGTATAATCCTTTTAATTTGAACATTCTATGAAATGTTATTTTGACTATTGATGATCTTAATGCAATTTTGCAATTATAGACAAGAGAATGACTAATAATCTTTGCAATATGCCTAGGAGATGATACATTTCTTAATGAAACATTATAATTAAGCTCTCCTCTTGCTTTCATAGGGAAAAATCCCATAAAAATTATCATTAAATATCTGCTTCCCTCTGCAAAAAAAGTGAAGCAAATCCATGGTATCTGGGGGGCGAGGGGAATAAATCATGCTCACTTTATTTTAACTCTGAGTGCTTTTGTATATCTAATAAGGAGAATTATAGACCCAGCACTACTCATGCTGCCTTCAAGGTAAGACTCTATTGCTGATCTGAATTCAAGCAGGGCTAATGACTTCCTGACAGCGTGATGCCTGGCCTCACACACCTTTGTTATTTGGCAAAGACAAAACAACAACAGCAACAACAAAAACAAAAAACTAATGAAAGGAGATTATGCAGAAATAAGTAAAGGAGCTAATGAAATAACAACTATAGTGTGAGGATCTAAAGGCTATTTTTGCATAGCAAATGAAGGATGGCAATTTCTAATAGGTTAGCAACACACTTGCAAAGAAAGTGGTAGGTGCCTGTCAATGAGAATATACACAGGTCACATCTTTGACCACAGAATGCTTGGGGTGGGACTTAGCATGCTCTTGCTGAAAGCAAGATAACGCTTGCTAAGGCTGTGCAGCCAGAAGGTGAATTAGGAAGGCTCTTCACTAGGGAATAAAAAAAAATTTAAAAATTTAAAAAAAGAGGAGGAGGCATGGCCTAGCAGAGATAGTTATTTTAAGATTGTAGAGTCGTTGGGAATTATACATTTCTCAAGATAAGATCTTGATCCAAGTACCAAAGCAGGTACTACCCAAAAGAAAATTAGGTGCTACACTAATTCTAAGATCCTGAGTTTCTAGTACTGCCAGTCTGGTATGTGTGGCTATTGGACACTAGAAATGCGACTTTTCTGAACTCAATTGGGTGATAAATGCAAAATACACACTAATTGTGAAGATTTGGCATGACAAAAATATATAAGCTCTCTTATCAATAAGTTTTTATATTAATTACACATTGAATAACAATATTTTGGATATAGTAGGTTAAGACATTATTAACATTCACTTCACCTTTTTAAACTTTTTTATGTGGTTACTTGAACATTTAAAATTATATGTATGGTTTGTATTAACATTTCCATTGGACAGAGAACTAACACGCTGATATAACATACTGATCTAACATGCTGATCTTATTTTGGGCATTCAAACGTTTATTATAATTGTCCAGCCAGTGGGAGGCAGCAGTTAAACAGCATGGACTCTAAATGGTCCTCCAGTTTCACAACAAATGGTGGGACTAATTACTGTGTTAAACCTAGCAAATTATTTAAATAGTCTATGCTCAATGTTATTACCTGCAAAATGAAAATAATAATAACAATGCCTTCTTTATATGGCTGATGAAGGTATTAAATGAATTAATATATATTAAGCAAGTAGAACAATTCCTGACATATAAATGAGAGCTGCTATTACTACCATTACTACTACTATTACCACTACGACAAATTCACCTCCCAATTTTCTAACCCCAAGACCTCAAGGTTTTGGAACCTCCAAGCTGGAAGCCATGGGTGTAGATTCCACACACACATTCCTGCCTGGAAGGCTCCCCAACTTTCATTCTTGACTGGTGTCTTATGACTGTGGCTCTTATCTTCTGAAAAATTTTCCAAATGTAAGAAAAAAAGATGAGCGAATCTCTCCCTACATCCACATACCCCCTGATGACTCTTCACTTGGTTTCTTTTCCAGTTTGTTTGGAGGACCATGAGAATTCTTAAGCTCCACCTCCTCCTTTCCCATTTTGCCTCTTTTCTAACCAGTCCTCCCATCAGTGGCCCTAGGTGTCTCTGGTCTAAAGCTGTGACAGGGGACTACAGAGTCTTGGGGACAGGCTCTCCTCAGGACCCTGGGAACTCTGGCCTGCAACACTTGCCAGGCAAGTGGCCTCCTTGCCGCTGATAGATGACTCCTGTTAAACCTCTAGAAGGTAACTTGTTCCTCACTTTTCCCTACTACAATAAAGGCATGGAGAGAGGAAAAAGTCTTAATAAAAAAGCATTGAGGCATCTGAGTGCTCTTGGAAAGATGGCATTTTGATGTGCCACTTGTACTGTGTGGAAGAATAAAAGAAAAAAAAAAAAAAGAGCAATTGAGTAAAGAGGCATTTAACAGTGAAAGGCATATTTCACATACATATATAGAAATAAATAAATGAAATAAAATAAAAATCAATCGAACTTATATACAACCCCCATCCCTAACTCCAAATTAAAAACAGGACCCTATTCTGGAAGTTTGTTTTTAGAAATTGTTTTTCCAACAAAACTAATGTAAGGAATGGTTTTGATTTCAGAGAAACTTGCTAAAGCCACTGTGGTGGTCACAAAGAGAGAGTTGAAGGCATAGTTGAAGAACTTGACTTTATAAAACAGACAATGAGAAGGCAGAATGTTTTTGTGCTACAAAGTAATTCTTCCTTATAAAGGAGGATTCACCTTAACTTTTTATTTGAAAGAAGTCAATTTACATTAGATTCTCAAGAACAAGTTTCCAGGTGTGATCTGCCTACCTGTGCTTCAAGGTCACAGTTACAATCATGGCTTTACATCTTACATTGTGCCCACCTCTACCTCTCCCTGACCCTTAGTACTGTAATGTGATATTTTTCTAATCATGTTCTCTTGGTTGGTTTACTATGTCTTGAGCTTACGTTTTGGTTACTTTGGTATACTTTGGTTTTTGTACTCGGAGGTGATGACAGTTTAATACTCCTCATTTCAAATTTAGGACAATATTTTGTCAGCACACTGATGAGTAAGCACATGTAACAAAACACATGTGCCTTTTAGCCACCCTCACTGCTATTGTCTGGGCCAGAACTTAGGCTCCAATCTTTTTTTTTTGTTTTGTTTTGTTTTGTTTTAATTTTATTGTTGTTGTATTACATCCATCCCCTTTTTGCTCCCCTCTGTCCCCCTCCTAGGCTCCAATCTTTATGGCAGAGTAGGAGGAGGAGGTTGATAACAAGGTCTGGAAAGGTATAATTTAATATAACTGTCATTTCTGCCATAAAGGTTTTGGGACTCATTCTTAACTGAAGACAGAAAAGGGGAGGCACCTGTGAGCATCAAAGAATGAGGCCAGAGCTGATAGGGCAGAGTCACTCAATGGAGGTTCCTTGAAGCCATCTGTATCTGAGTCGCCTGGGCCATACCTCAGGCCTGCTGATTCAGGATCTGGCACTGTCACCCACTTACCAAGTGAGTCTCATTCTCACTAAAGTTTAAGAACTTCTCAACAAAAGGACCTTTCCCACTATTCTATTTTCTTTATATATAATGTCTGATATAAACTGCTCTCTCCTCTTCACTGAGGATGGCTTTCTGAGTCCCAAGCTGACTCCATGAGCTGGTGTGAATGAAAAGCCACAGAAGCAATGGTCTTGGATCATTTCCTTTCTTGCTTTTGGCTTCATGTTTTTTTTTTTTTTTTTTGATTCAACAATATCATTTAATGACACATGACTGTGAGTTATGAACTGATATATATTTTATATGCATATTCTATTTAACCCCTGAGTCAGTCCTTAAAAGAAAGTATTATTATTTTTCCCATTTTATAGGTGAGGAAATAGAGACTCAAAGAGACATATATATATATTCCAGAATGTCAAGCAGCTATTAAGTGGTGAAGGAGGATTTGAGCCAAGTTTTGCCTAATTCAAAACTCATTCTCATTGACTACTACACTTTTTCCTGTTTGTCTTTTCTGAAGGCATAACTTCAATGTTATGTTGAATTTAACATTTCAATAATTCAATAATGAACTTTCTGGGAAAGGATGATTCGTACATACACTTATCTTGTTATCTGGCCTTAATAAAATATACTAGAGATAACAAACTCCTTTAACTTTTTCTTGCCTGGGAAGTTCTTTATTTCTTCTTCAATTTTAAGTGATAGCCTTATTGGGTAAACTAGTCTTCATTATAAGTCCTTGCTTTTCATCATTTTGAATATTTCATGCCAATCCCTTCTGACCTGAAATGTTTTTGTTGAGAGATTAGCTGACAGTCTTATGGGAACTCTCTTGTAGGTAACTTTCTTTCTCTTGTAGCTTTTAAAGTTTTCTCTTTGTCTTTAACCTTGCCATTTTATTTATGATGTGTCTTGGTGTGGGCCTCTTTGGATTCATCTTGTTTGGGACTCTCAGCACTTTCTGGAATTGTGTGTTTTTCCTTCACCAGGTTAGGAAAGTTTTCTGTTGTTATTATTTTTTTAATTTAAATTTTATTGTACTTTTTCCATTATCATTTAGTCTCCTTATACCCCATACCCAGAAATCAACACACTGTTGTCCATGTCTATGAGTCCTTATTCCTTTTTGCTAGATCCCTCCCCCACGCAACAGCCCCCTTCACTTAGCTATCATCCTGCTCTTTTGTCATTATTTCTTCAAGTAAGTTATTGATTCTTTGCTCTTTCTCTTCTCCTTCTGGTACTTCTATAGTATAAATGTTTTATGCTTCATGTTGCCCCAAAGATCCCTTGAACAATCCTCATTTTAAAAAATTCTTTTTTTCTATTTGCTGTTCTGATTGGGTGTTTTCTGCTACCTTGTCCTTCAAATCACTGATTTCAATCCTCTGCTTCATCCAACCTACTATTTATTCTTTCCAGTGTATTCTTCATTTCAGGTATTGTGTTCTTCATTTCTGACTGGTCATTTTTTATGGCCTCTATGTCCTTTTACATGCTGGTGAGCATCCTTGTAATCATTTTTTTGAACTCTATATCTGATAAATTGCCTGTTTCTATTTCATTTAACTTTTTTTCTATAGATTTTTCCTGGTTTTTCATTTGGGGTCTATATTTTTTGTCTCCTCATTTTGTGTTTATTTCTATATATTAGATACATCTGTTACGACTCCCAGCCTTTGTGGGGCAGACTTATGTAGTAGGTGTCCTGTGGGGTACAGTGGTGCAGTTTCCTTAGTCACCTGAACTGGTGCTCCAGAAATTTTCCTTGTGCAGGTTATGTGGGCCCTCATGTTGTAACTGAGTCATAATTGCTATTGGTCCTTTTATGCAGGGGATCAACTCTCAGGCTGGATGATTGTCAGGCTCAACCCCACCCATGGTGTGTAAGATGCTGTCCTGTGCATGTGCTAATCACACAAAGCAGAATTTGCCTTTAGGGGGTCTGGTGACCTACTACAATCTCCCTTTGGATATGTCTCCTGTGAAGTTTATTGGGTTCTGCTCTGATGTCATCTGAAGCTGGCCAATGGGTATGTTGGTTCTGGGATTCTTGGGAAGGACTCTGGTGCAGGACAATGTAGATGTTGCTGTGACTGGCTCTCAGCAACCTATTTGGGGCTATGAGTGATTCATAGTTTGTAGCTGCCTCTGCTGGGCCTTGGTGTGCAGGGGACTGACCTAACTGTGCATCAACACAGACTTTTACCAACACTGGGCCTGGGGGAAAGTCAGCAAAAGTCCCAAAGTATCACATGATACTTGCATAAAAAGAGACATGTAGATCAATAAAACAGAACAGAGAGCCCAGAATTAAACCCACACCTTTATAGTCAATTAATACTTAAAGGAGTCAAATACATCCAATGGGGTAGAGATAGTATATTCAATAAATGGTGTTGGGAAAAACTGGACAGATACATGCAAAAAAATGAAATTAATCACCTTCTTACACCATACACAAGAATAAATATAAAATGGATTAAAGACTTAAATGTTAAACCCAACATCATAAAAATCCTGAAAGAAAACGTAGGGCAGTAAAATCTCAGATATTGCTCATAGCAATTTTTTTCCTGACATATTACTTCAGGCAAGGGAAACAAATGGAAAAAAAATTGGACTACATTAAACTAAGCATGTTTACAAAGTAAAGGAAACCATCAACAAAATGAAAAGACAACACACCAAATGGGAGATCATATTCACTGTATATCTGATAAGGGGTAAATATATAAGTAGAGAGAGCAAAATAGAGAGAGAACCATAGAAAGCAAGCTGACAGCTGTGGGGCAGGGACATTTGGGGACTAGTTGGGGGTTGGAGGGGAAAAAATGGAAAAGTGGAGTAAATACTCCTGGACACGGACAATAGTGTGGTGATTGCTGGGGAGAGAGGGGTGGGGAGAGAAGGGGGAATGTATAGGGGGCATAAATGGTGATGGAAGGAGACTTGACTTGGGGTGGTAAACACACAATACAGTGTTCAGATGATGTGTTGTGAAATTGTGAACCTGAAGCCTGTGTGATTTTGTTAACCAGTGTCACCACAAGAGAAAATTAATAAGAAAAAGAGATATTGGAACATATCAAAACTTTCAGTCATTGGGAAAGTAGAGGCACTTCATCATGTATTTGGAAATGTCTCCCCTAGCAAGCTACCAAAAATGCCTTTCTGGCTATTTTTCTCCTCTTTCATGTAGTATCACTTACCATTGACAATGGAAAGCATGCCACTCACCTTTCTCGTTAATGCTGTGAATGATGGTTTTCCCTTCGTTATCTGTCGTTATTAGGAATGTAATAAGACATTCATTTTCTCCTTGCAGGGAGCAGGAAACAGAACTATCCTTTGAGAAATCTACAGATAAAGGAGTCATTCATTAGGTTAAATGAGTTTTCAAAAGAGATTATTTTTTGAAGCAAAGTACTATTGAGTTTTAATATGCAAATAGGAAATTTCAACATTATAGAATAAGAACAGAAAGACATAGAATTTTTTTCCACCAACTGAGGTTTTAGTTTCTACTCATGTTCCAGAAAAACAGTTCCATGTGTGGTCAATCAGGACTGACCATCAAATGCACCTATCAAACTAATGGGGCAGAATTTCAACGGAGTGAAATAGTTCAAGGCAGGCATACCTAGCTGTCTTGGGAATAGAATGGCCCTGACTATGGTAATAAGGGAGCCATATGTTCTTCTTGGCTGCAAGCTTCTGGAAGGAAGCCTAGATTACATTTAGTAAGAGACTACACAGTCCAGTTACTGATACTTTTATGGGGGCCTTTCCCACAATGGCATAGCCAGGATTGCTGGCCATGTATTGTTACAAAAGTAAATATAAATTAATGATGGAAAACAAAGACTGAAGTGTTGTGTAGTTCAGGGACAAGCAGGATAAAGATAAATCTAAGATAAAATAAACCTTTGGTGACAGTCTGCCTAACCATCCTGCATAGCCCCTTTCTTAATTAAAAAAAAAAAATGGTAATACTCGTTTCTTTTAATCTTTTCCAAATAGAAATTACTTTCTTGTTGAGCTTATTCAAGAGGCAGAAAATGAATATCAAATCAGAAATTGAGAATAAAGTAAAATGGTCAATCTGAGATATTATTAATACTATTTATCAAAGATTCTAGTAGTCTGGCACTGATGCCAAAATTTGGTAGCATTTTTCTAGTTAAAAAGCAACTTGTTTAAAGTTCTTCAATCTTATAGGTTGGAGATTTTTTTATAATACAGTTACACACACTTTTATGGAAACCTATAAATAGAATGACTTTTGTTATTAATTTAAAACATAGACAATCTAAGTGTACTATGATACAGAGGGTCAGAATATTAAAACTGGGACTGTTCGAGATAGTCTTGGTCATATTCTTGCTAAGCCTACTTTTCTCATTAGCTTTAATATAAAAAACTTTTCATAAAACAGAACCTATATGTGTTGCTCTTACTCTTAACAACAACAAAAAAAGGGTTCTATTTTGGTTCAACAATGCCCTAGCCATAGAAAAATAGAAATACTAAGTAGGTTAGCATTTAATATTAAGATAAAAACCTCATGTTAGGGCCCGTGAGGAGCATGCCTATATCAGCTATGAATATAAGGATTAGTAAAATATTTAGTATTATTAATAAAATTTCACATGATAGGTTGAAGTGAGGTGTTTATAAATCTATCAGAAGCATCTATGTACACAGGAATATTAAGAAATCTAATTACAAATCATTCTCATTTGGTCATTCCCAAATGTTAATGCATAGCAAAGGAAACCATCAGCAAAATAAAAAGACAACTCAAGGAATGGGAACACATACTCATTGATATATCTGGTAATGGGTTAATATCCAGAAATTTAAAAAGAACTTACAAAACTCAACACCAAAAACACCCCAAACAAACAAACAAAAAAAATACAATTTGAAAAAAAATGGGCAAAGGACCTGAACTGAGAAATGTAAATTAAAACCACAATAAGATATCTTCTTAAACCTGTCAGAAGGGCCATCATCAGTAAATCAACAAACAACAAGTGCTGGCGAGGATGTGAAGAAAGGGAATCCTTTTGCACTGTGGGTGGGAATGCAGACTGGTGCAGCCACTATGGAAAGCAGTATGGAGATACCTCAAAATATTAAAAATGGATCTGCTTTTCAGCCAAGTGATCTCACTTCTGGGAATATATCCAAAGCAACCCGTAACACTAATTTGAAAGAGAGAACATAAGCACCCCTACGTTCATTGCAGCATTATTTACAGTTGCCAAGATATGAAAGTGGTTCAGGCATCCATCAGTAGATGAGTGGATAACACAACTATGGGACATTTACATAAGGAAATACTACTCGGCCATAAAAAATGAAAATTTTACCCATTGTGACAGTATGGATGGACCTGGAGAACATTATGCTAAGTGAAATAAGCCAGTCAGAAAAACAAATACCACATGATTTCAGTTATATGTGGAACCTGCTGAGCAAACTGAACTAACAAGGAAAATGGGGATAGACTCATAGATGGAGAGCAGGATGACAGCTAGGGGTGGTAGGGGGAGGGTTTGGGTGGAGGGATTGAGCAAAAAGGAAAAAGGACTCATGGACATAGACACAGTGTGGTGATTGCTGAGGAGAGGGGGTTATAAAAGGACTAAATGGTAATGGAAAAAATACAATAAAGATTTTTAAAAGCACCCCCCCCAAAAAAAAAAAAAAAAAGAGTTCTAATTACAAACCATTCTCATTTGGTCATTTCCAAATGTTTATGATTATCTAAATCATGTGGTAGTTCTGAAATATGGATTTCAGAGATCTACCCCTGGGCATTCTATTTGAGAGATCTGTGGTATGCACAGGGGTTTTTGTATTTTAGTGAGTTGTTTAATAGTATTTTTAATAGGGTGGTTCTGATTAAGAGGTTTGGGAACCTCCAGGCAACAGTTGAGTAGTTAAATTTGTGTTATTTCACATGTTTGATAGCAACAGAGCTGCATATGTATAACTCATTCTGTGGTCATTTGTATTTTTATTTTAAGATTTTAAAAAGTTTACTTATTATTATAATGAGGGGAGGAGAAGGAGAAAGAGGGCGAGAGAAACATCAATGTGTAGTTTCCTCTTGCATGCCCACAAATGGGGACATGGCCTGCAACCCAGGCATATGCCCTGACTGGGAATCAAACCTGTGACCATTTGATTCACAGGCTGGTGCTCAATCCACTGAGTCACACCAGCCAGGGCTGTGATCCTTTTTAGATGACCTACAACACACGTCTCCCTGTCACAATACTGCAATGAACTAGAATTCATCCAGTTTTAGGGAATGTGTCTTTTCCTGTCGAACTGTGTTTTTTCTTCCCTCCTTTCTCCACTGTGGCAGTGCACCCACTTTGTTCCTCTCAAACTTACTTAATGGAACATTTTATTCTCTGGTAGGAAATATGTGGATAGCTTATAACACTCCTTTCAGTAATATTAATCCTGTTTTTATTTTATTTTATTTTATTTTAAATAGCTACACTGAAGCACAGGGAGGCTTAATTTACTTGGCCAGGATTATTTAAGTTTTAATGGAACTGCTAATGTGACCTTTAAGTCATGACTCCCTTCTTGCTTTAATTACTTTACCACTCCTTTTCCTGCCGCTTGTGACTCTAGATCTAGCCTGTCATACGGTGTTTGGGCATTAAAACAGTATTATGGAACGTGCAATGAAAGGGTCCCAGCTTGGGCTGGAGATTTGCATAATTAGCTGCTGAGGTTTTCTTTTGTTGTTCCAAGAAATGGACCTTTCTTTTTTTTACCCAACTTCATGAGTGCCAGCAGTGCTATTGTTTAGAACAATACAATGAGAATAAGATCTCAGGCGGTCCAGGAATTCATACTTCCATAGAAAGGAAGAAATGTGAGAATGGGGATGAGGGGGCCAGGGTCTAGGAAGGGCCAGGAAAAGTGTGGAAAATATAAACTGCCTGCACCACTGAATCAGATGGCTCTGTGCTTAAGGCCTCTGCTCCAGGGCCAAGTCAGTAGTTCTCAGAGAATAGTTTCCCAAGGAGAAAACGTTAAAAAAGGGTTTTGTGGTCAAATAAGTTTGAGTACTTAGAAAACTGTATTTGTTATAGCAACTTCACTTTGCCACTCCTGAAAATTTGCAATGCACATGTAAATTAATATGCATAAAAATTCACAGGAATCCTTCAAGAAAACAGAAGGCTTAGCTTCCCATTTCCAAAACGCATATGATCATGGGAGTTTTGGCTCCATTTAGCACTTTTAGAATTAGTGTCCCACTTGAACACAACTTCAAGGAGCAGTGCTCTGAGTATATGAATGTTGGGGTAAATGAATGATACCCCTTCCAGTAAAACGCATTGAACAAAGTTAAACATGTCCTTAGAAATGCTCACATAAGTCATCACAGCGCAGTTGGGGAACAATTTATTTGGACTGTCAAGTTATAGTTATGTTGCCCTCCCTGTCCTGGTTGGGAAAGGGTGGGCTCAAAAAAAGACCACGTGGAAGAGCGAATATGTTGCGATATTTTAAGGTGATGTGATCAGTGGCATAACTGGGTGAGTAACGTGAAATAGGACTTATAAACTGGCTCATTAGAAAAGTGACTTTTTAATTCACAGGCTGACAGATATATATCTTGCTCAAATTCATCGAGGTTAGTGCTTTTAAATGGTATCAGTAATCCAATTATTATTTTTTAACTTCTGAGTTAGAAATAGTTACATTCCCCTCTTTTGAAGAGAACTCAGTCAATTACACAAAAAAGAATGCAAATATTTTAAATGCCACTTGAGACCTACTCTTCCTCTCAAATTCAAGCATTTATGATAATATACTGAGAAAACTGTATTTAAATATAGTAACTCCTTGTGCACGATTTGTATGTTTCCAAGGTTGACTCTTCTTTCCCTAGCATGTTAGATTTCCCATGCTGCTACTGAAGTGAGTTCTAGTAATTTGCAGGGCATTTTCTACAATTTTTAGTCATTTCTTGGAACTACCTGGTAAATATACCAGATGTTTGCTATGAAATGAAGCCAGAAGGATATGCTAAGACTTTGTACTAGTTACCACTATGGACAGTCCACAAATGCCACTTTACTCGGTGCTTTTATGGTATCTTACCTTCAGTATTGTAAGGTACACACTATTTTGTCCAATTTACAGCTATTTGACATATTTTTCTCTAGTCTCCAGAAAAAAAACACAGACGAGGGGTTTTATGAACACTAATCATGCCCCTCCACATGGGGTCATTCATCTGTGCACAGTCAGAAATCTCAATTTTGAAAGAATGTAGGTAATTTTCAAAAACAACATAAATGTCACTAACTTATTCTACCTTGAAAATGGATTAATTTTGGTATTCTAATGCCATCTATTCAAGACACATATCCTAGAGCGTCATGAATTAGTGTCTTGATTATTCTACTTTGCCTGAGATACATCTCGGTGGCATCTCTAATGCGTGCAGAGTAGCCGCTCTGCCTGAGCAGTGTGACAATGCAGAGTTTGTGGTGATGGAAGAGCCAATTCCCCCAGCTTGTCCCTTTAGGAGAAGTCAGCCATCTTTTTGTTTTAATGTTCACAAATTACCTTTTAAATGGCCTTCCCAGCGAACACGTAACCCATTTAAAAATTGGAGATGTCAATTTGCCAGTAGGAAATATCTGTTCTTAAGTAATTACATTTAAAAATGACAGGTGAAAGCAAGAGCAGGGTTTGCTAGGCAGTTAAATGTAACAGGCCCTTCGTGTATTTTGAGGGTGAGACAGTGGGGAATTAAGGGGGGCCATGTAATGCTCACGCTTGGAAAGTTGGGAGTAAAAGCAGAGAGAGGGGAGGGGAGGAAAAATAGTCACTGACCAGAAACTGCCTGGTGGCTGAGGGCTGCTATCAGGAAGCCCACATTGTACCTTACTTTGTCCTATTTTGAAATAAGGCGATCAGATGTTAAAGGACAATTTCAGGCTTAGGGGTTAACATTGAGATATTTCTTCAATGTTCTTTCTAACTCAAACAATATAGTGTTCTGAAATTCTCTACAATTGTATTTGTTAAGCAGAGGTGAACTTGTCATCAAAGCTGACGTCAAATGAAATAGGCTTGACTTTCCATTTCCTGTATCCTCAATCATCAAGTTTTTAGCTTTATGGAATACATTTCCCCTTAATAACTAGAATGAGGGAACGAATGCTCTGGTGCAAATGACATCAAGCTACCGAAAATCCCAGCACATAGTTTCTGCCTCTCAAGAATTATGTAAAGAAGAGGAAAGCGATTTAAGACAAGGAGAACCTTCTTCTTCATTGATGGTCACACCAGCTTGTTTGCATTTGTCAATACATTCTTCTCGGGCCTGGTCATCTTCAGACAGGTGGCATTCAATGCAGCTCCTGTGAACATTATTCAACAGAGTTGATGAGTTCATTTTGGCAGCTGGGATATTGCTTTAACACTGAAACAGAGATTCCTACTATAGGAGCAACTCACAGAGGATGGGCCCTTTTGTTACTTTCAGAAGGTTGTTGGGTCATGTCCGAGAGGAAACTGCTTTATGCTGAATTCCACCCTGTAATCAATGTTTCCTAAGCCAGCCTTGGCAATAGTTTCTAATCTCATTTATCTCTAACAATTGCTTAAGTTAAAAAAAAAAAAAGTCAATAAAAAACCTCCTAATTATTTTGAGACTTTGATTTAGCTATATTTTCATTTTAAATTTTCCTGGGAAGGGTTTATGCTGCTGAAATAAAATTATTGATTAGACAAAGTTTGAGTTTTTAAACAGAAATGGTCTGTAGTTTAACAGGAATCCATCTATGTCATGAATGACTATTTTATGTATTTATTTACTTATTTATAAAGATTTTATTTATGATTTTTAGAGAGAGGGGAAGGGAGGGAGGCAGAGAGGGAGAGAAGCATCAATATATGGCTGCCTTTCTCCGACTATGGACCTGGCTGAAGACCTGGCTTGCAAACTGATTATGTGCCCTGACTGGGAATCAGACCAGCAACCCTTAGGCTCACTGGCCACTGCCTATCCACTGAGCCACCAGCCAGGGCTGAATAACTATTTTAAAGATTCATTTTTCTGTAATTCTTTTTTTTTTTTTTAAGATTTTATTTATTATTTTCAGAGGGCGAGGGACAGAGGGAGAGACAGCAATGTATGGTTGCCTTTCACCAGCCTGCAGCTACAGACCTGGCTGGAGACCTGGCTTGCAACCTGGTTATGTGCCCTGGCTAGGAATTGAACAAGTGACCTTTGGGTTCACAGACTGTCACCTTATCCACTGTGCCACCAGCCAGGGCTGTAATTCTTTTGAATGAATCCAAACAATGATAGGAGTCTTTTCAAAAGCTAACAATTACCACCTGGATCCTCATTAATGCAGGCTTTTAAATAAAAGATTGCTTCTTTCAGAAAGGTATATTTCTAAGAGCATAGCCCAGAAATTAAACTATTGTAATGATGTCTATATAGCAAAGTAAAACTTAGACCCTGAATTAATCCTGTGCTGAAAATCACTTTTCAAGTAGATTGTGTCTGGAGTGACCCAACATAGCACAAGTTTTCTTACTGTGGGCATACATCATGGTGCCTCTCCCTTCCCCTGGTCGTGGAAATGCACACTCTTCTAAGTGTATATTCCCCACTCCCACCCATGCCTTGTCACATCTCTGCTGAAACCTTGCTTCCTTAGGCAAGTCTTCTGTGACTCTTACCAGTGAGTTGCCTTGCAGTGGAAGCTTCTGAGCTGCTCCGAAGGAAGGGTTTGATAGCAGGAGCCTATGTCGGGGTGGGGATAGAAGTCTGAAGGTTTCCTTGTTTTGTGTGCATGTTGCATTTATCTACATTATGTATTTATTTGGAGTGGCTTTGCAGGGGGTTGCTGGAGATTATGGAAACCCTTAGAGCCTCTACCCCATTGTACTCCTCCACACTGATGGCTGTCCAAGCTAGTCTGGTAGCCCTATCCCCTGCCACCCATGTAGTTCCTGCCATATAGCGCCTTATAGGTCTCCTATTGTAACTGTCAGCCCAGAGAGCATCATAATTACTTCTGTTTTTTAGGTTTTATTTTTCAAGTCCAGTTTATAGTTAATATTATTTTATATTAGTTTCAGGTGTACAGCAAAGTGTTCCCCTTGGTATTTCCAGTACCCTTATCATAATTATTTTTTAAAAAAGATCTGCTTTTCCCACTAGATTCTCAGCACCAGTGACAGTAAGAACTATAACAATTTTAGTCATCACTCCGTGTCCATGGTCCAATGTGATTTCAGGCACACAGTAGGTACTTAATACCTTCTAAATAAATGAGTGCATGAATAAATGGATGAATGGACTCATTTCAAGACTAACATAGATACCATAGAGATCACTCTACCTGATTCCTCAAATTTAAACTACTTTGACTATTAAGTTTTTTACCTTATAAACCATATTTAAGATTGAATCATGTTTACAGAGAAGACAAAATAGAAAAACAATAGGAATAACATCTTAAAAAGACATTTTAAGTCCTGGCTGATGTGGCTCAGTGGATTGGTGCCAGCCTGAGAACCCAAAGGTCTCTGGTTCGATTCCCAGCCAGTGCACATAACCAGGTTGCAAACCAGGTCTCCAGCTGGGAGCAGGTAAAAGGCAACCATACATTGATGTTTCTCTCCCTTTCTTCCTCCCTCCCTGTTCTTCTCTCTGAAAATAATGAATAAAATCTTAAAAAAAAAAAAGACATTTTACATTAAATTCTATTCAGATAAGTCTATGTCTCCATCCTTCATTAGGCATAAGTCCAGGCAGAGTGACTTAGAAGTTTGAACACCTGAAAGGTGAATGCTGGTTTTCTTACTTCATTCACATTGGAAATACAAATGCCACCATTTTGGGTACCAGAGTTAATGAAAATATGAGATGTTTAAGCACCTTTGCTGCACAACACATCACACAGGGTAATGTCACAACACAGCCAGTGTGGACACTTGTTTCACTTAACCTACAAATAAAATGGTCGCCCACTTCCATTAAGAAGTTAGCTAGCTGCCAACCAAAGAAATCATTTCTTTTCTGGATAAGAAAATGTGTTTTGTTTTTGCTGCTGTTGTTCATATAGTATAAAAGGAAATATAATATCCAATAGTCGTACAGAATGACAACCAAAGGAAGGTGGCAAACGGCAGGAGTGGTAAAGAGGGAAGAAACTGAAAGCCAAGATTGTCTTTCTGCCTCTTTGCCTCCAGGGTTCTACAGATAGGAATGAATCAGTAAGGTTAGGCTTATAAACTTTTAGATAAGAAAGAAGCTTATCTGTTTCCCCTGAAGAAATACTGAATGTGGGTGTCATCAGTCTACCCCCAGGGCATTCCTCATGTGTGGCTGCTTTTGTAACTGAGAGGCCATCTGATATTATCAGTGTGGGACATCAGCTCAGCTTCCTTTGCTAGTTTCTAGCAGGAATGTGACTTTATGGTCCTAGGTAATCAGGACTGAGAAAGTGGCTAGCTAGCGAAGGACTGGCATTCCAGGCTGAAGATTATAAGGGGGCATATGTATTTTGATGGACGCTTAGAGACCAAACCCAGCCAAAACAGTATGACGTCTGAGTTTATCCAAAGTCACTATGACTTTGATCATCATGAAACAGATGGACAAAAGGGACTGAAGAAAGTAGAGACATTACCGTTTAGAGTTACAGAGATCGCCGCAGGTAGGGCAACGTTCACAGGTTGGTCCAGAGGTTCCAGGGTGTGTGCAAACACACTTGCCACACACGCAGTCCCCTCGCCCACTACAGAGCACCCCGTCTGCAGAGATGCACGAGTCCATGGTGGTCGTGCAGTTGCAGTACTCGCCGGTCCAGCCACTCCGGCACATGCATTCGCCACAGTCGCAGTCTCCATTATCTGGAAAACAAAACAGCCTGTGTTTCTTAGGGTTAAAACCCCTCTCAGATTTTTGGGACCATCTTTTCTGTTTGCCTTTAAATATCATCAAAAAGACTTTAGGAAAACGTGAGTGTGTGTAGGGAGGAAAAGGAAGTGAGAGTAGATAAATTTTATGGAATATACAGGGTGCGTGTGATAAATTGGCAAAATTTTAGTATGGTAACGTATTATTAAAGTGTTATATTTTGAAATAAATTTATTCTTATATGTAAATACATAGACATAGTCATTATTATTTTAATTGTTAAAAAAGTCTCCATTTGCAGAAATAATAGACTCAATTTGACTTGGAAATCTCGAGCACACTTTAATTAATTTTTCTTTATCCATGGACATCATTAAGTTTTCAATCTTAGCTTTAACAATCTGTTTATTGGAATGAGGTTATTTATTAACTTCTCTCTCACAAATGCTCCATACATAATAGTCTAAAGGATTTGCATATGGTGAACTAAGAGGCCAGATTTCCTTTGACCAGAATTCAGGAACATTGACACTGAGAAATTCTTGCACCGTTTTAGCGTTATGTGCTGGTGCACCACCTTTTTGGAAGATAAAATGATGTCCATTTGCCACTTGCTTCATCCATAGTACAACTACTTCTCTCAAAATGTCAAAGTAAACATCAGCAGTCACCTTTAAGCCTTGTGGGAAAAAATGCAGGTCATGATATCTCTTTTGCTGACAACATCTAACACTATCATTGTAGCAGGAAATTTCATTTTCATGACAAATGGGACTTCACTAAGATTCTCACAGAGCCACCTGTTGTTTCTTCTGTTGACTATTTGGTCCTGCTGAGAATTCTTTTCATCGGAGAAGAAAATCAAAGGGTTTTTTTTTTCCTTTGGGTTTTTTCAAGTTTGTTAGCAGTGTCCTTGCTTTTTCAAAGCACATTTCTTTGTCTGCTGTGTCATAAACTGGCCTCTTCTAAAAACATATGATCTGTATCTGATATCTTCAGCAAAAATCTTGTGAACCATCGTATCCAACATCTGTAGTTCTCTTGCTATGTAGCACATTAAGTTTCCTGGAACTTCTTGGATGATCTCCTGGATTCTGTGTACAATATCTGGATTTGTGTGATCCTTGCATATCTTATGCATTTTCCTTGTTGGTGAGGTGACATCAGGATCAGCATCATACACCTTCTTCACATTGTCAACTGTATGTGAAGGATATTATTGAAGTCTGCTATTCCTCAGCAGTTTACCCTGCACTCAGTCCAGAAGTTATGGTTGCTCTAACATCGTGTTTCTTTGACATAATGGTTGCTCTCAGAATTTAATGCTTTATATCTGAAACAATGATGTTAAATCATAACCTTAGAAACATAATTTTTCAAAATTAATAAGCATGTGAAATAAGGAGATACAAAGTTATTGCCAATGTAATGCCTGCACCCTGTATTTTACTTAACTGTGCATATTTATTGATCTAGTCTCTTAACTGATGACCAACTTGATTACCTATGTTATAGCAAAGAGAAATAAATCATAGCCAGAAGAAAGGAGATAATTGCTTTCACAATATTTTGTTTTAAATTGAGGTGCCAGAGGATAGAGATACAAGACAGACCTGGATAATACCCCTTCTCTATAGCACTCAAGCTCAATAATCATGAAAACCTCACGTATAAAAACCGAAAGAATAAGATCTACTTCAGTGGTTGTGATCAGATGAGACAATGTGTCAGTCTCCTAGCTCTGCATTCACTCATTAGATGCCCTACAGACATACAGTGTGTGTTCAACACATTTGTTTATTTTACGAACTCTAATTAAGCATGTATCATGTGCCAAAGATTGTAGTAGGCATAAAGACACAAAATTAAATAAGAGGAAGTCACTGAGCTTATAGTCTAGTGTTAGGAGCCAGACATTTAAATACTAGTATTAATAAATGCAACACAATGTGATCATTGTTACACTCACAGGGGAAGAGTTTCAAATTAGACTAGAGATTAGGGGAGGTTTCCAGAGGAAGTGATGCTTGAGCTAAGTTTGAAAGATAAAGATAGAAGATAGAAGAGAATTACATGCATTTTAAGCAAAGAAAAACACATAGGTTAACAACAGAAGTTTGTAATAGTGCCACCTGCTTAATATCCAAGGTGGTTTAATATGGATGGGGCCACAGGTGTGGCAGGAGGGGAGGAGAGAAAGTCTGCAAAAAGTCAGAAATCACATCCTGTAAAGCTTTATGGACTAAAGGGAGAACTTCTGTCCTGAAAGTTGTGGAATATTGAGCAGAGGGATATGTGTCTACCTGAACAGATAGATATGTGTCTAGTCATGTTCTGGCATCAGTACAATGGGTCAAACTAGGGACAGGATAACCAGTTAGGAAGATTTAAGAGTCTGCGGGGTTGGAGGTGGAGAGGAAAGCTTGCGCAGTCAGGGGATGGGTTGCTCAGGGTGTGGGTGTCATGGTGCTGGGTGGGAAGCTTTTCACTGACCTAGAATGAAAGTGATCTCATGCTCTGCCTTATCCCCGGTGCCTAGCATAGAGCAGTGCTTACTTATTAAATGAATAGATTGTTTTGAAGCAGAGGAGGAAGAGAAGCTTTGAGTAGGGACAAAATGAGTTCACTTCTGGCTCTGTTGAGTTTGTGGGACTTCTGATGGGACATCCTAGTAGGAACTTAAGTCCAGTTAAACTTTGAACATCACAGGAGTTGGGAGAGCCAACCACTCCCTTCCTCTACACAGTTGAAAATCTGCATACACTTTTTGACTTCCAAAAAACTTAACTACTAATCACCTACTGTTGACTAGATAGCACAAGCAGTCAACAACACATGTTGAGTATGTTATGTGTGTTATATAGTGTATTCACATAATAAAGTAAGCTAGAAAAAAATGTTGTTCCTCATAAGGAAGAGAAAATTCGTTTACATTATTTATTTTTAAAAAACTACATATAAGTGAACCCACACAGTTCAAGCATGTGTTGTTTAAGGGTCAACAGTATATACAGGGTGGGTCAAAAATAGATTTATAATTGTGAATATGCAAAATACAGAGTTGATTCCTGTATTACTATTTATTAATTATTGTATTAATTTCTATACAAAAAACTTCACCCCTGTCCTGTATCTGGACCTGCAGCTTGCAGTTTGGAATCCATTAAAGATAGACGGCAGTTGCAACTGTTGTGCATCAGGCAGTGTGAGGAAGTCCCTGCAGAGCACTTAAAATGTGATCAGAGAAAAGGGTCCTTGCAGAAGGGCCTGAGAGGAGAGACGGGAATGAGCGCGATGTTGCAGAAGCCTAGGACAGAGAGGGCTTGAAGCAGGAGGCACGTGGAGACTTGCTGCCCGTGGGCGTCTCATCCAGTCCTGAACATCTCCCTGCAGATCTGGCCATAGAATGCTGTAAGAAATACTATGACGTGATAAATAAAGTGTTTAATATAATGGGCTTGTGTGTTCTTTTCATATTTTGGAGGGTTCCTACCATGTCCAAGCTACTAAAATTGGTGTTTACTGTTCCAAACAAATAACATTTAGCTATAAATTTTAGGACTGATAGTTTTCTTCAGGAAAAACAAAATGTGTACCAGGCATTGCCTTCTAAGTTTTGCACTTCTAGCAACCTTCTGAAGGCACATAGGTGTGGGGGTGGTAAGTGAGTGGGCAGCTCTAGAGCCAGACAGCCAGAATCCTGGGCCCCGCATTTCCTGGCTAAGTGAACTTGGGGAAATTACTTAACCTTTCTGTGCCTTAGTTTCCATCATCAATAAGGAGGAATTATTAATGGCTACTTTATAGGATTATTATTAAGATTACCTACAATAATATAAAACAGTGTTTGGAATAGTTTCAGGGCCATAAAAGCAGTAAATAAATATAAGTTAATATCCTCAGTCCTAAAAACTACTCAGTAAGGATTTGAAAACAAAATTATCCATCAGTATTAAAACTCCTGTAATTGTAATGAAAACCAAACAGATATAAAAGAAATCACAAGTGAGACAGGTTTTTACTTGTAGGATATACTACTATGTTCCTTGTAGAAAGAAGGATTCCAGGTATTCTTTTGTAAACTTTATCTAGTAGCTGGTGACTTTTCTGTCTTTATGACTTGGCCTTAAGTTTAATAGCTATGAAGTAGGAAATCATAGAACAAAGGAGAAAGCCACAAAAATTTAAAAGTTGGATTCTGATATATGCAAAAATATATGTAAAGGCATATACCTCTCTAATGAAGGATAAGAGTTGAAATTTATATGTAATATATGTTGGCCAAACATAAATATGTATACACACATACATACACAAACACACACACACACACACACACACACAAGACATATACTTGGCTAATGAAAGGTAAGAGTTGAAATTTATCTGGATCCATAACATTAAGATATATTCCAACTATATTTCATAACCTATTTAATTCATAATTGAACTAATTAATTCAAAGCTAAGAACAGTTAGGTGATTTAGGCCAAACCATTATTATACATAAGTTATCCTCTAAACTATAATTGCTTTTTGTTTCTTCCTCAGCAAAAGGGGAAATTTACTTTTATGATAAGGAGAGATTGCTATAGTGAAGTTTACTTGTAAATATAATTACAATTTATGAATATTGTCAAGTGAAATGTGCATCTCCAGATGCTTTGGGAATGCCCATGTGTCTCATTGCACATAAGAATTAGTTGGCAGAAATCTAGAAAACCTTTCAAGAGCTTCATTCAGCATTAAGAAATCTTTCTTTCTTTCTTTCTTTCTTTCTTTCTTTCTTTCTTTGCCTTCTTCATTTTGCTTAACTATTTTATTTTATTTTTTAATTTAAATATTTTATTATTTATGCTATTATAGTTGTCCCAATTTTTCCTCCTTTGCCCCCCTCCACCCTGCTTGCATCTAACTCCCAGAGTCAATCTCCATACCGTTGTCTATGTCCAAGGGTCATTCATACATGTTCTTTGACTAATCCTGGGGACTAGCTAAAAGAAAGTTGAAGAAATCCTCCTTTTTGCAGGTCTTCTACAAAAGCTGCTAATTGATACCCACAACAACTAATTATCTTAAATATCTGTTCATACCACTACCACAATACAACCTTTATAATGGCTTCACATAGAAGCAAGATGAAAACTAAAAATCAAGAAAAAAGCATCAGGCCCTTTGCAGAGAAATGGATCTTTCTGGCATGCTACTGACTGATAAATGGCAGAAGTTTTTATTTGCCTATTAGAGTTTTTAGTACAATCAAAATACAAAAGACTAGTGGAATTTGGCCAAGACATAAAAGCAATGGTCCTATATCTTACAGATGGATGAAAAAAAAAAAAAGGATATGGAATACAGCATTGTCCATCAGAGAAGCAGCACATTGCAGAGTATATCAGTTGTGAAATAAGTGAGGTCTACACAAGATGTGAAGCTGCAGTGTATTCAGGGCTCTGCTGTACACAACAGTGTCCATTCACAAGGCCAGGCACACAGAGGTACTTCATAACTATTTGTTGGACTCGAATAATTGTACTGAATTTTATTAAGCCTTTTTATAAGGGAAATTACTAATAAAAGAGGAACACCTTGTGCAATGTTCTACAAAAGAAAAAAATAGCTTTGCGAAATAGTAATGGTTGAATACTGTAAATTATGCTAAAGAATGAAGGCAGTTGGCACTGGTAAAGTTGTCTGAGTCCAACTGAAGTAACAATTGTAATTTCTAAATAGAATTTCTTTAGCAATCACTGTACCTGATGCAAAGAGGCACTGCTGTCACACCTGGTGAACTACAATGCACAGATCAAGTCCCATTTCCTTGAGTTGACTTCTGTCTGCATGCATGATATGAAATAAAATGAAAGACCATAAAGATACTGGAAAAACTATTGCTGAACACAATTTAGCAATTTGTACTGCCCTAGATCTCTTTGATCTTAGATTTAAAGGGTGAAATATAGATGGGGCTATATTGCTATTATATTGGATTAGATTACACTTAGGGTTTTTTGAAAGGTAATTTCAAATGTTTTGAGCACATATTTTATCCTTCTAATAGAAAGACAAATTATCTTTCTAATATAAGATTTTTATTAGAAATGCACCCTGGCGTTCTGCTGAAAACACTCTTTCCAAGATGTGGCAGCAGTCTTTGGCTTTAGACTGTGTCCTGTGTACATACTGTGAAAAGAAGACTGATGTGGGTTTGGAAACCCACCCATTAAATAAAGAAATACACCTTTCAGTGAAAAGGGAGAAAAATGTGTCTCATTTTGGACAGACCCTAAATTTTTCACTCTCTGGGGGAAGAAAGAAGGAAGCCTCAGAGGAATCTATTAGGAGCAGCAGCAGCAGCAGCAGCAAAATGCAACATGGGTGCACTTCTAAGGGTACTCCATGATTTTCAAAGAGCCTGGAATTCTTTGTGGTTTCTTTTCTCAGGCCCCTTTTCCTGAAAATCAGTCTCTTTCATCTGCTCCTGACACTGTGGTTTTGAAAACATAACTTGCTTAGTTTTCTCTAAAGATAATGGCTTTCTGTTTTGAAAAGGTGTCTGCTCACACAATGTGGAAAAGGAAGACATGAGAGCTTAAATTCAGCACTTACTCTTTCAATTCTTATCATTTCAGAGTATATTAACACATTTGTAAATCTTGTCTTAAAATATTATTTTAAGGCCCTGGCTGGTGGCTTAGTGGATAAGACGCCAGCCTGTGAACCCAAAGGTTGCTGGTTTGATTCCCAGCCAGGGCACATAACCAGGTTGCAAGCCAGGTCCAACCAGGTCCGTAGCGGGGGGCAATTGAAAGGCAACCTTACATTGGTGTTTTTCTCCATCTCTACCTCCCTCCCTCCCTCCCTTCCTCTCCCTCTAAAAATAATAAATAAAATCTTTAAATATATATATTATTTTAAGTATATAGTATATATATCAGAATGATGGCATAGTAGTCTGTTATATATATTATATTCTCTAAAGTGATTTTACAAAGAATATTAACACATAAATATTTCTGGTATTTTAAAATTTTCTCAATTAAAAAAAAACTCTACAATTTTCATTTTTACCCTATCATAACCATCTTTATCATACCCAGTTCCTAATTTAGTATTTATCACATAACAGATATTTAGTAAATACTTGTGAAAAGGAAGGTTCTGCAAGTCCCTTAAGGTTTTTTGTGTTCTTTGTTCTTGTCATTATTCTCCTTAAAACAGCCTTGTTTTTAATTTTTCCAAAGTTAATAGACATTTAAAAGTTGGGTCAGATACCCAGCAGACCGATCCAGTAAAGTCTAAAATGTAATGGAGTTCAAATAGCATGCAGTTTTGTGGAGTCTGCATAATAACTAAAGGGAAGGCATTTCCATCCTTCACCTACTTATTAGTCAAGAAATAATAATAGAGATGCAAATTGAATTGGCAGAACTCTCACTCCAAATGAATGAGAGCCAAAAACAAACAAACAAAAACCAAAACAAAACAAGAAAAGATCTAAAGAATAGGTCTAAAGGCTAACCCACCACATCTGATTCGCAAATATTTATTATGCACCTACTATGCCCAGGCAACTGTGGAAGGTTCAAAGAAAAAAAGAGCCCCTTCTTGATACTTGCTCAGCAGCAGAATAAGGCGGACTTAGACATAGCCTACCTCCGCAGAGCAGCCCTTTGTGTCTCACGCAGGAGAAGTTGTCACACTGGCAGTAAGACCCATAAATGTTTCCGTAGGGAGACAAGTGGCAGATGCACTGCCCACAGTAGCAGTCGCCTCTTCCACTGCACGAAGGGTAATCCGGGGCCTCCTTGCAGGAGTTTGTGCTTATCATGTCCTCCCCGCACTCACAGCGAGGGCCCATGTAGCCGGGGTTGCAGGCGCACACGCCACACTGGAAGGAGCCGTTCCCGTGGTGGCATTTGGAGCTGTTCACTTCCACTACCTTCTGACAGTCACAGTTGCATTCCGGGGTGACAAGTATTTCTAGGGCATCCCCCAGCCCCACAGGCTTTATGATAATATGCCTGCTTCTCTCACAGTTTGGTATACTCACAGTCACGTTGAATGAAGCCTGGGGAAAAAAAGAAAAGGCTAACTATCTTGTATTGTCCACCAAAGTGGGTGGGAGGGAACCAAGTCGCATGGGGATCAGCTCTGCCAAAAGCATTTACATGTTAGGAAATCCTTCTTAGGAAATTCTTGAAAGGAATAGTCCAGCTTCTGTGCGTTAAGGTAACTCCTGACTTACATGAACATTTTTTCAGAACATCTATGGGCCATCTACTTACCGTGTCTCCCACTTTCACGTGAGAGCATTTCTTTTGGTGTGGGAAGAAGGTGCTGTTGTTACAGATCGCTGTGAATGACAGGTTGAGTCCTTCTGTGTCTCCTAATACTTCTAGTTCCACCTCAGACCGCAGTTCCTTTCATTAAGACATAAGGAGTTAAATGAGGTCACAACCAGAAAACACACCCAGAAGAAGAATCTGAGAATCATGTTTATTAAACTACAAATGAAGAAAATGAAGCTGCCCATAATAGAAATTCACAATATCACCAACCAAGCAAGCAAGATACACATACACACAACCATATTTTGTCAAATTAAGACCTTGGTAATTACACGATTTATCATCACTTTATAACAAACTATGACAAAATACCTCAAAATCATTCTGTACAACATATGAATCAATACCATCAGTCTTTCATTGCTTTGAACATTATGCATCTCTTCTGAGTGACCTGGAAAATTCTCTGGTCCTGAGTTGCATTGCTTGGCATACAGTATAAGGGACAATTCTTTCACCTGTACTGAGCAACAAAATGCAACATCTCTTTTCTTGTAAGTAGCATCATTTATCAGGTCCCATAAAGCAGCTGGTTGTTGCTTTACAAGGAATACAGAATTGCAGTCATTCCTCCAATAATGAATACTGTATTTGCTTCCCTGATTTCAAATTTATATCCTGCAGCTCTGTTTTGGTACATTTCTGCATATATAATAACTTTTCATTTTAATATCAAATCATAGTGCATGATTTGATATTAAAATGATTTTAAGATATGTTAAAATGGCAGTTATCATCAATATTTATAGTATAAATAGTGCACTTAAAAAATGGAAGTAACAATATACAGTTATGACCAAGTGCATAAGTACATGTGCAGGAAATGAAAACTACAGTGTGACCTTCACGTGTTGCCAGCATTTGTGAGGCACCACTAATTCTATAAAATGTATCCCAGTTTTAGAGATGTTAAAATGTGGGAGAAATCGTGCCTTGAATTTATTGAGTACCTATTTCACATTTAGTGTTGAGTCAGGTCTGAGGGAATGAGTAAGTCCAGATTTCTGCCCTCAAGGTGAATATCATCTGACTCAAAAACAAACAAACAAACAAACAAAACAAAAACCCAGCCCTGGCTCAGTAGATTGAGGGCTGGCTTGGGAACCAAAAAGTTGCCAGTTTGGTTCCTGGTCAGGGCACATGCCTTGGGTTGCGGGCCAGGTCCCCAGTTAGGGGAATGGGAAAGGCAACCACACATTGATGTTTCTCTTGCACATCTTTCTCTCTCTTTCTCCTTCCCTCCCCCCTCTCTTTAAAAATAAATAATAAATAAAAATCTTTAAAAAATATAAAAAAGATCTATTAAAATAAAAGATGGAGCCAAGTGAAGCAGTGATATACAGTATCAGTCAATGTGCCACCAATTTGAAAAAAACAATGTGTAATACAGATGAGTGTTTAAGACAGTTCAGGACAGAGAGGGCTAAAGTATTAGAAGACAAGTTCTTAATGGCTGTATTGGATTTAGATGTGTGGTGGGGATAACAGTGGTATCTCACGTGAGGAGATCAGAAGAGAGAAAGCTCACTGCCAGGAGTAGCATAGAATGAAGACCAGGGGGTTCAGACCAACCCAACACTCCAACTGCCCTGGGAAACACCAGGCAACAGAGCCCTGCAATTTGGAGAGATGAGTTTAGACCTGTGGGAAACATTATTGGCAGCTTTTAAGCAACCAAGATACACTGAAGATACAGTGGCAAGGTGGTTGTCCAGAAGGTGTGCGCAAAACAGACTAGTGGAGGGGATTGGGAGGCTTGAGTCAAGAAAGCTGAGATACTGCTGTGTTCACCCGGCCTGAGACATGAGGACCCGAAACTGAGGCTGCTGGTATGGATGATGTAGATTAAAAGGAGGAAGGCTAAATATGAGGCATATAGGTTACAGCAAAAAGGGAGAAAAAGGCAAGGTTTTTAGGAGGAAGAATGACAAAGGAGGTGGAGGGAGAGCTGGGGGATTTTGGGGAAAGTTGGGGTTATTATTCAGACTTACTCTGCTCCCCTCTCTTTTACAAAAGAAGCCTGTTGACATTGCTCCTAGTAAGATTTTTTGAAAAATCTCTTTGGGCAAGGGAAACGAAAGAAAACATAAATAAATATGACCACATCAAATTAAAAAGGTTTTGCATAGCAAAAGAAACCATCAACAAAATGAAAGACAGCCCTCCAAGTAGAAGAAGATATCCAATGATACATTTAGTAAGGGGTTACTATCCAAAATATATCAAGAACTCATACAATTTAACACCAAGAAACTCAACAATCTAACTTTAAAAATGGGCAGAGGACCTGAATAGAGATTTCTCTAAAGAAAACACACAGGTGGTTAATAAACAGATGCTCAACATCACTAATATTTATAGAAATGCAAATTAAAACCACAATGAGATATCAATCAGCTCACACCTGTCAGAATTGTTATCATCAATAAGTCAACAAACAACAAGTGTTGGTGAGGATAGGGAGAAAAGGGAACATTTGTGCACTATAGATGAAATTGCAAATTGGTGCAGCTGCTATGGATAGCAGTATGGAGTTTCCTTAGATAATGAAGAATAGAATTACCTATAACCCAGGAAGTCTACTTCTGGGTATTTATCCAAAGAAATCCAAAACATTTATTCAAAAAGATCCATGCATCCTAAGTTCAAAGCAACATTATTTACAATGGTCAAGATGTGGAAAAAAACAAAGTGTCTGTTAATAAATGAATGGATAAAGAAGTTGTACATAGATACAATGAAATATTACTCAACCATGAAAAAGAAAGAAGTATTACCATTTGTGACAATGTAGATAGACCTAGACGGTATTATGCTCAGTAAAATAAGTCAAAAAGAGAAGGAAAAATGCCATACTATTTCACATATATATGGAATCCAACAACACAAAATCAATGAACAAACAAAGCACAGGAGATTCGCATATATGGAGAACTAATTGATGGTTTCTAGATGGAAGGAGGGTAGTGGGGCTGGATGAAAAAGGTAATGGTATCAAGAAGTACAAATCGGCAGTTACAAAAGAGTCATGGAAACATAAAATACAGCATAGGGAAGATAATAATATTGCAATAACTATGTATGCTGCCAGTGGATAGCAGACTTATTGGGAGGATCACTTTAAGTTAAATGTCTAATCACCTGAAACTAATATATTGAATGTCAAATGTAGTTTAAAAAAATTTTTTTTAATTAAAAATAATAAATACATCTCCCTGGCTGGTGGCACAATGGATAAGGTGCCAACCTACAAATTCAAAGGTCGCTGGTTCAATTCCCAGCCAGGGCACATAACCAGGTTGCAAGCCAGGTCTCCAGCCAGGTCCATAGCTGGAGGCAGGTGAAAGGCAACCATACATTGATGTGTCTCTCCCTCTCTGCCTCTCTCCCTTCCCCTCTCTCTAAAAATAATAAATAAAATCTTTTAAAAAATAATAAAAACCTAAAACAGCAATTAAAAAATAAATAAAATAAAATAAGATAAATAAAATTTTGTATTTGGGGGACAAAGCCCAATTATTAAAAGTAAAACATAAAATAACATAAATAATAAAATATTATGAATTAGATTATACTTGAGTTCATCTAAAAGGATTTGAATTTTAATACTCACTTCATTGCTAGGATTTTAAAAGCATATTCAGCTTCAAAAAATTTTTAAGTATGATTTTGCCACCTGCATAATAAGATGACCTTTCCCCCAAATCTAAGTTGCTGACTGTAAGTTCTTCCCTCCCCATATTGTCACCCCTGCAGATGGTCATAGGTGAACTTTTCAGAATATGCACCAATACTGAAGTATCATTTCTCAGTCCTAAAGATTATTCCCATCATGTCTTAGGATTTTAAATTCTGCTAATATAGCAATAAAATTTGCTCTTTAAATCTGTTTCATTTCAACTAATTACAGTTTAAATTTATTCATTCAGAAAATACTTCTTGAGTGCCCACTGTGTACCAGACACTGCTTTAGGTTCTTAGGAAACAAACCCACTAAAAGAGCTGACCTTTTGTAGTTTATGTCAGAGTGGGAAGACAGAAAAGAAAAAAGCATAATAAATAAGAAAATTATATAGCATGGTAGCAGGTGATAAATGCTGTGGAAAAGGAGTAGTAGAATGAAGGTTAAGAGAGTGTGTGCAGGAGTGGTAGGCTGCAATATTTAAAAACTCATCAGGGTAGGATTCATTAAGGTGATATTTCTGGGAAGTTAACCAGAAATTAACCATTCAGATACTGTAAAAAAAATGTTCTAGGAAGAGGTACAGCCAATACAAGGTCCTAAGACATGAGGATCCAGTCAGAATGACGAAGCAGGCAGACATGGCTCACCTCTTTGCACAACCACATCAAAATGACCACTAAAACATAGAACAACCATCAAACAGAGCCACTAGAAATTGAGCTGAATAGAAGTCTGATAACTTTGGAATTAAAGAAACCACATCCATCATCAAGATGGGTATGAGGGACACAGACTCGGAATGAGCTAGTCTCTCACATACTCGTAGTGGTTAAAAATTCTGGAGGGATGCCTCAGGAATGAGGAGTCCTAGTCCCACACCAGGGCCCACAGCTCAGGGTTCCAGTGCCAGGAAGATAAGTCCCCAAAACTTTTGGCTGCAAAAAACCGTAGGGGTTGAGTCAATGGAAGAAACTTCTGGAGCCCCAAGCAGTTCCTCTTAAAGATCCCACACATGGACTCACATACTCAGGCTCACTCCGTATGAGCTCCAGCACCAGAGTAGCAGCCTGAAAGGCACCAGTGAGCCTTTCACTGGGAGAAAGTGAAGTGTCTGGCACTAAGGCCTGCAGAGACCCTTGTTTCTTTTCTAAACCCTCTCCCATAAAGCCAGTAAGCTGGTGCCATAACTGGGATTCCATCAACCTGGCTAACACTGTTTCACCAGCTTTGGAGATTCTCAAAGACTCTGCCTGACCCCAGCTGCTTTTCCGTGTGAATGGCTGGTCTTGACTTGAGCTTCACAACTTCCTAAATCTCTCAAACAAGCTACAGCTGCCTCCGTAAGACGATGCCCAGCACTACCAGCAGACAGTTTAGATTCACAGCTTGGCTTCTCCTGGGAATCTCCATGCCCAGCACTAGCAGCAGCCATCTTAAATGGTTTTAAAGTGCAGGCAAGGTGCCCTGGGCAAAACACAAGTGAGGGCTGACCTTGGCCTGCACCACCTGGGAAACCCCAAGGCCAGTGCACCCAGTGGACAGCTACAGACCATGTTGGAGTACCACCACCCTGCCCCTGCACAGTTGATCCTCCACAGAGGGTGGAGGTTGGTGGCCAGTGGTCACAGCCAGTCCCTGTATCTGACTGGCCTGGATAAATCCGTCCCATTGATCTGCCAACAGCAACCAAGGCTCAACTACAAGAGAAGGGTGAATCCAACCCACACAAAGGGCTCAGCTAAAGTATCCATCTTGGGTGATAGGGGAGGCTGTGCCACTGGATTCTACAGGATACCTACTACATTAGGCCATACTATCAAGACAGAGTCAAAACAGCTCTACCCAATACACAGAACCAAGCACAGAGAGGCTGCCACATTGAGGAGACAATGAAATATGTCCTAAATGAAATAGAAAACCCCAGAAATAGAACTAAATGAAACAGAGATAGCCATCCTATTAAATGCATAGTTCAAAAGACTGCTGATCAGGATGCTTAAAGAAATGATTGAGTACAGCCACAAAAGAAAGGAAGAAGTGATGATTATACAAAGGAAAATAGAGAGAAGTATGTAGGGAACCAACAGTGATGGAAAGGAAGCTGGGATTCAAATCAAGGATTTGGAAGAAAAGGAAGAAGTAAATATTAACCTGGAACAGAAAGAGGAAACAAGAATTGAAAAAAACAAAACAAAACAAGGAGAGGCTTAGGAACTTCTGAAATAACTTTAAATGAATTACAGGAATGACAGAAGATAAGAGGAAGAGCAAGAAATTGAAAACTTATTTGAAAAAATTAATGAGGGGAAATTCCCCTAATTTGGTAAAGGAAATAGACATACAAGTCCAGGAAGAACAGAGTCTCAAACAAGCTAGACCCAGGGAGGACCACACCATACACATTATAATTACAATGCCAAAGGTTAAAGGTAAAGAGAGAATCTTAAAAGCAGCAAGACAAAAGAAGAGAGTTACCTACAAAGAAATTCCTGTAAGACTGTCAGCTGATTTCTCAAAAGAAACTTTGCAGGCAAGAAGGGACTGGCAAGAAGTATTCAAAGTGATGAAAATCAAGGACCTGCAACCAAGATTAGTCTATCCAGCAAAGTTATCATTTAGACTAGAAGGGCAGATAAAGTGCTTCCCAGACAAGGTAAAGCTAAAGGAGTTCATCATCACCAAGCCATTATTACGTGCAATGTTAAATGGATTTATTTAAGAAAAATACCAAAACTATGAACATTAAAATGACAACACACTCACAGCTATCAACAACTGAATCTATAAAACAAAATCAAACTAAGCAAACAACTAGAACAGGGATAAAATCATAGATATGGGGATCATTTGGAGGGTTATCAACTGGGACAGGGAAGTGGGAGAAATGGGGAAATGGTACAGGGATTAAGAAGCATAATTAGTAGGAATGAAATAGACAGAGGGGTGTTAAGAGTAGTGTAGGAAAGGTATAGACAAAGAACTTACATGTACGACCCATAAATATGAACTAAGAGAGGGATTGCTGGAGGGAAGAGGCATACTAGATGAAGGGGGGCAACTGTAACAGCATAATCAATAAAATAGATTTTTAAAAAACCCTAAGATATGAGTATGTCTTGTTTGCTCTGAGAACAGAACAGCAAAGAGATTTAGAACAGAGGGCTAAAGGAGGGTAAAAGGAGGTAAAGTCTGAGATGTAAGGGATGTGGAGGAATAGATCTGCTAGGGCCCTAGTTGGTCATTATAAAAAAATTCAGTTTTTATTCACCATGAAATGATAAAAACATTTACAGTTATGTATAGAAAGGTGATATGATATGACTTTATACTTTTAGAAGAAGTTTCTGGCTGTTTTTGTTGAAATAGAATGTAGGAAACCAAAGGTGGATGTGGGAGGCAGTATTTAGAAGGTTTTGCAATAATCCGGGTAAATGAGGATGGTGGCTCTGACTAGTATGAGGGCAGGGGAGGCAGTGACTGGATCAAATTCTAAATAATTCTGGAGATAGAGCCAACAATATTTTCTGATGAATGAAATTTGCAGTGAAAGAAAAAGGGTAGGGAGAGGTCAAGGCTGGTTTCAAGCTTTTTGGCCCTAGCAAGAGAAAGGATGGAATTACCATCAATTTAGAAGGAGAAAACTATTAGAGAAGTGTGTTTAGAAGAGTTCAGAATACTCTCTTGAATTGTCAACTAACATATTAACTGACTCCTAGACATCTCCACTTGGGTGTATACTACAGAACTACAACCTAGTTGCTGGAACCCAGTTGAGGTCCATTCATGATCATGAATTTAAAAATGAGACAGATTAGCATGGTTGTATGTTTTTTCCATTTCCATTCAGTTGTGCAGTGTGTGGAGAGTTGGATTAAACTAACACCATGTGTGTCCAAGCAACTTCAAAAGAGCAATAAGGGCCAGGGGAGTTGAAGGTGTGTCTAAAGAGTAAACGTAATGATTGAATTTAAGCTGGAGTTACTGGGAAGAGCAACATGAAGGGGGTGAGTAAATATAAAGAGTGGAGGGTCAGTTAATTGGAGATCCTGATGGGTTGAAAAGAATATTAAGGGCGAATTGAAAATAGTAGAAATGACTTGAAAAGATAAAAAGTTGTGATCAGGAAATGTGTTGCATGTGGTTGAGATTATGAAGTTTTTTTTGGCAATAAGAAGGTTTAAGGTAAGACAAAACAGTGGAAATGTGAGAAAGTAATTAAGTGGTAAGTGGACAAGGTCATTGTTGGAATGGAGTTTAAAAAACTGAGAGAGCAGGTATAGGAAAGATTTCACATACACACGCACACACTGAAATCATCAAGGATTAAGGAGTAGTGCTGAAGACAGTGAGTCAAGGGCTAAATGAGAAACAACGAACATGACCTGAAAATTTGTAAATGACAGCAAGTAGGAGTAGAGGGTGACATAATCTGACCAAAATGAAGGAGTTTTCAGCATCGTATAATTGAAATACCACATTGCAATTTCACCAGAATTATTTTGATGTGAATTTCCCAAAGAAAGGGGATAATTGTTTATTTGTATACATTATCATATTCTTCATTCATTTATTGAACATCTACTCTACTGTGAACTAGGCAAAACAAAACAAAGCAAATCATTACCCTTCTGGAGCTTAAACGTTAGCAGAGAAACAGCTCTGAGAGCATAATATTCCAGTAACTTTTATTATGTGGTTAGGGAAGGAAGGAAATTAGCAAATGATAGTCAGATGAATGCACACCTGGTACTTAAGGTTTTTTATGTGACTATGGCATTATAAATATTGAGTTGAAGTTGGTCATTACTAGTTATAAAACCACAAATTCTCTACTTCTGCCCCACTAGATAGATGTCCGTCAGAAGCAGTTCAAATTTTCTCCCTATATAGTCTCATGCCTTCTTTGTTCTTTTATAGACTGGAAAGAAACTCAGTCTTTCTGATTAAGGATCTCATACCTTAATGTTCTTTTAAAATACATTAAAAAATAACAGAATAAAAAAATAATTTGAACTAATGCCAAGCTCTGTTACATACTTCATCCAGTGAATCATGAAGTTCCCATTAGAACTCCAGAGCAAGATTGCTTGGTGTAAGATTATTAGAAACTTCTTTGTATTTTTGATACAGTAAAATGAAGACAGGAGATTCACTTCAGATGTGTGATGGCTTGATTTCAATAGGCCTGTAAATTATGTAAGTGATTTGTAACCATAAAGTGAGGCACGCCTCTGACAGAGCAAGTAGGGACAAGGACCAGGCTGGTCAGACAAGAGGGGGAAATAGTTTTGACAATTCACTATTTTCTAATTTGCTTAATTTCTTTGAAGATGTTAGTGGCCATCTGGGTTAAAGATAATTGTGTGTTATAATTCAATGAAGGATTGCTATGTGATTTTTATTTCATTCTACACATTAAAACTTTTAATTACTGCATAAAGGCAAGGAAGGTTTTTCGTATTTTATTGACAGGCTTTCCTGTCTGGAAGAATTTCAAGCATGAGCTAATGCAGTGATTAAATTTTGATGTGAACGAAGAAACTTGAAGTTTCTGAGGCTAGGAGTGAAAAATCCCACCTTACAATTTTGATGGACATATCTATATTTTATTTGCTGAGGAAATGTATTTGAGGAGGAACATTTTACTTTTCCCACTTAAATTAAGTTTCAAAATTGGTGGGGAAATATCAAAATTATAAGGGAATTTTTTTCAAAATACGTAATTCTTCTTCCATTAAAGTTCTGAGACATCTGTGAGAGAAAGCTTGACATACCTGTTTTTAAAAATATTCGCTGGTGAGTTTGAAATGTCATAGTTTAAGGAAAACTGGTTCAGGATAAGCTAAGTATTGGCATAGATTGCATATGAGGTTTAAACGTAATTTTAAAACATCAAAAATTAGTTTTATTCATTAGGATTATGTAACTGCTGTGTAGAACAAATGTTAAAGCTTATGAAAATTTACATTTTTCATAATTGTCCTAATTTAGAGCTTCCTCACTGTCTTTGTGTGTGTGTGTATTTTTCTTTGAAAATAAAAGCAAGAAAGAAAGATAATATTTGGAACCAATATGAGATCAAGTTAGCAACTGGCCCTCTACTACTGATGAATTGAGTTATGAAATGGGGACAAAGAAAGAAAACATAGCAACTCTGTATGTATGTATCTCATTTTAAGGGAAGATTTCTGTCCTTAGGTACTAATGAACAAAGTCAAGGCAAAAAAAGTATGTGTATATATATATATATATATATATATATATATATATATAATCTCCAATGGAAAATTTCCCTGGTTCCCTAAAGCAGAGCCTAGATCTACGAAGTGGCACTGCTCCTGGTGTACTTTGTGGGTTTTTTTTTTATTTTTGGTTTTTCTTTTTTTCTTTCTTTTCTTTGTGTGTGTGTGTTTTATGATGTAGTCTCATTAAACCTGGGGAGCTAGCAATTTAAACTTTCTTCTTATTTTTGCTTTTTCAGGCAGGGAAGAGAGAAGCCTAATTATATGACTTATGGATCCTTTCAGTAGGATTAAAATCTTGCTGTTGGTTATTATTATAAAAATAACCTCAGCTTAATGACCAGGTGTATGATTTTTCTACCTTCACCCCAATCTTTCAGGGAGAACATATGCAAATAAAATGAACAAAATTCATATTTTAGCTGCATTAATGTGCAGCGATTTTGCTCTGGAAAAGCACTCCCTGTACCAACAAACTGAAGTGCAGTTAATTGTCTCAAACATACTTCACTTTTGAATATCAAAGAAATACAAAAAAAAAAAAAGAAGAAGAAGAAGAAGGAAAAGGAGAGGGAGAAGGAGAGGAAGAGGAAGAAGAAGGAGGAGGAGGAGGAGGAGAAGGAGGAGAAAGAGGAGAGGCCAACAGTGTGTGAAATACCATACTTCGTAAGCAGAGATGATCAGCTGCAGAATGTTTCCCGAGTCTTTCTGAAGTAGCCCTACTGTAGCTCCAGGAATGAGTTTTGCATAGTTCTGTAAATAGAAAAGAATAAGTCAATCTTTGTTCATTGTCATTGAGAAATGTCAAGTGTGGGTTCACCCACTGGTTGGAGATCTCCTTCATTTAACTGACAGGGGGCAACAGGCTCCTGATGGTAAACAGGCATTACTCAAAGACCCTAGCTCTGCCTACTGCACCCTGCATCCTGCCCTCACGTGAGAAATGGACCGCCCAGAGCCGCCCTGGGGAAATCTAGTGCCAGTGATTGTCTCGGCCAAGAGATGTGATTTGTCTCAAGTCTTGAAACAAGTCTCAAATTGTAGTCACAATTATGTTCTTTGTCCAAAAAGTTCTGAGCATACAGCCAAGAACTATCTTCTCTTTTTTTGTAACATTGCAAAAACCAAGATTTGGAACCCATAGGCCCCTCACTGCCATCAGGTTGCTTCATAAGTCCTTTGGTCCAGGAGTGTTAACTGTCAATCACTTGGTGGAAAAAGGAGTGAATTGTTGGCTACTTGCTGTAAGCTGCCCCCTTCGGTAATGAGTGCTCCTTCAGGGATGTCGGCAGGGTGCTGGGTGCTGCACTGACCACCACGGAGTGTCGGAGCCTCACTCTAAACCAGCCCCTTCACCACCTGCTTTGCTTCCCCTGGGATGTGGTTCCCACCTGAGTCAAACCCACAATGTGAGTCCTGCAACATGAGCGTGGCGGGGGAAGGAGGCATTGCAAAGAAAGGAATTTTCCAGATAGCTGAAAATTATCCCTCCCTTAAATTTTATTTTCAGACAGAAATTTTTCTTAAGTGTACTGAATACACCCATGTCTTCTTAAAGACTCCAAAGCATACTTTGACTTTTTCCCTGAAGAAATAAGACCCACCTTTACCAATATTAATGATAGTGTTATAATCATCAAAGGCTTCTGAAATCCATGATAGATCACATCCATACCAAATGGGTGCCAACTGCTATTATGCTTTTGCCTCTTTTATTTATTTTTAAATAGTTTCTATGTTCTTCTTAAGCTATAAAGTATCTCTTGACTACCAATTTACTCATTTACTGTTGTCTCAACATCTATTAAGTAGGCTCAATATGCTGTGGGACATCAAGAAGAGACAATCACTCTTTTTGTCAGCAAGGTCTTCTAAGTTGCTGTGTGTTGTGAAAGCAGATGACTGAATTGATTAAATTGTACATAGAAGAAGGAAATTACCTTTGAGTGAAGGGTTTAGGGCATCTCCTGGATGAGCATAATATCCTGTCTTACTCCACAGATGATCTACACCTCTTGTATTTTTTTTTAAATGGGCTTTTGTTTTAATCTGTGGATTTTGTAATGTTCCTTTCATTTCAGTGTTCATGACTGTGTTTCAGTTTGAGTTTAATGGATATCTGAACCCTTGAATGTGTCAGCTATTACTATGCCTTGACGCTGTGTTTTATCATTAAAGCGCCATGGACAGTAATCCAGGTCACATTCTTCCTGTTACTCTGCGCCCCTATGTTTCTGCCTGTCGAGGGTGGGCCCCACTCTGTTTCTCTGAGTCAGGTAGAACTTGCCAAACACAAGGAAGGCACTGGTTAATCAACTTACCATTTCGAATAAACACATGTCAAAAGGTCCATGAAGCATGAGACTTGTGGTTAACAGCAAATACCTAAAGAGGAACTTGAATTTCATTCAAGTGGAGCTGGAATGTGTATTAACCAGGCTAGTCCCAGAAGAGAAAGCAGAGGGAATGTTTAGAGCTCAACAAGGGAAGGTTTAGATCCTTTTAAAAAAGAGCTCCGCTTTGCAGAAAACTGCTATCCTTGAAAAATACTGGTACCCACAAGGCCTAAGTGCGATGGAACTTTTCCATAGGCACTAATTCAAGTGGCCTCCAGATTTTGGGTTAATTCTTGGTTAAGAAAGCCAAATCCATCTCCTTCCTAAGCATAATTATGATCCTGCATGTGGTATGACATTTGGCATTTGGCTGTTAGGACAAGTGGTTTAGCACTAATTGTATTTGCTGATTGCCGGTAGGGCTTGGGTGGAGAGGAGTCGGCAGTAGGCAGCCACGGGCGGTGAAAACACTGACAACTGTGCAGAGGAAAACTATTAATTAATTTCTGGATCCTTATCCCCCATCCACCCAAAGCATTGTAAATAACTAGAAACATGGACCATTTGGCTTCCTGATCTAACAATGTAAAAAATTATACTTTAAATCTTGTAGTGTTATGATTACTGTAACTATCATGTGTCAAATGCCTTTCTTTCGTTAAGTCCCTAAACTGCTATTATAAATTGTCCTGATCAAACATGTTTAGTGTTAGAAAAAGGGTGTTTTTGCATGCCTGGATGTGGTAAATTATAGCACTATAACTATAGAAGATGACTGTTGGGTATGAAAAATGGTGAACTCTGGAAACACGATGTTATACACGAGCTGATGGGAAATGCAGACTCCTTCCTATGCTTGGGCTTGAATTTCTTGGGTGTGAATCTCCTGTTATCCGTCCATGGCTTATCCTATTATGGGTTTTCTCCCCTCCTCCCCACCAGGAGTTTCTGAGGTTTCTTTCTCAGCCATACTTGCAAGGTTGTTGTTGTTTTTGTTCTGATTCCTTAGTCTTCTTAACTTCTTTCGTCAACCCCTATTTCTTTGTTTACCCTGACCTCATCTCAAAAAAGATTTTTTTTTTTTTTTTTTTTGTCCAAAAGCCTGCATTTGCTCTCTTGAAATCTGTCAAGTACAGAGGGTAAGAAATAGACGGAGGGTCATTTAGGGGGCAGGCATCGAAGGACACATCAGCAAGTGACTGAATTCACACTGATTCCTCCCAGAGGCTGTCTCCAAGCTCAGTGCGTCTCAGTCTGCGGCTGCCAGAAGCAGCTGACAGGTGCGTACACCTGCTGGGCTGAGGGCAGAGAACCATGCAGGCACACCTGCTGCGTCAGCTCGCTGTGCTCAGGCTGCTGGTTGGCTTTTCCTTCCTTCCAAACAAACACCTCAGGCTGAGGACCTTGGCGAACACTTGGCCACTTTTGGTGCTACCTTGGCATTCTTGCTCGTAGTAGGATAACTCCCGACAGTGACCTTCCTTCCTGCTTTGACAGCACTTCCTGTTGGGTTAACGCTCATCTTCAGGTCCAGAGCCTGGCTGTGTTCTGGGATATGGTTTAGTGTCAACTGTATCCTTGATGAGTGTTTTGATTTGGTTTCTGCCTTGGATGGTGATTCTGCTGGACTTCTACGTCCTGCTCTTGTTATCTTTCTGCTATCTTCTCAAAACCGCCTCACCACCTCAGATGCATTTGCCACCATTTCATACAGACCACACTACTCATGCCCCTCATCCAAGTGTAGGAAACAGAACTGGACTTGCCGTATATTTGTTAGCAACACTTTAATAAGGAACTTGCAAAACCAAATATTTAGAGCAACCTGCCGCTTCTCTTTAGATTCTGCGTTTGCTTAACGCTTTCTGTGAAGCCTCACTAAGGTCGAGACTTTCTGCTCAGCTCTGTTTATTTTCAGTGTTATACTACTAATTAACATCAGAGCTCTGGTCTTAAACTCTACTTACTAAATGCATTTTGCTAAAGTACGTTTACTAAAAGGTTAGCTTGTCGAGATTCAGAACCTATGATACTAAATCATCTGTTTACAAATATTCCTCCAATCTTTCAAAGCACTTCTTTTTTCTTTTTTGTCATTACATTGTTAGTGGCTCCTGTTTGGGCATTCTCGTTCTTTCTAACTTTAATGGTAGTATCCAGTATAACACATGCACAGTGTTACAAGTAATAAATATACAGTCCAATGAATACTTAAATAGTAAATAAGCACATTGAACTGCCACCAAGATCAAGAGAAATAGAACATAATTTGCACCCTGGAATCCACCCTTCCTTCCAGGGTCCTTGCCTCCTAGTCATTATCACTTTCCTAAAAGCCTAACCACTATTTTGACATTTATCACTATAGAAGTGGAGGGGAGGGGGCAGGATATCTTTATTGCCTGAGGAGAAACAAAAATGGGTTAAGTAGGATACCAGAAGTACTACCTATAATGGAAAAGGTTGATAAATAGGCCTTAGAATGAAGAATTTCTGTTCTGAAATGAAGCCTTTAAGAAAGCCATAACGTGATAGAAAGTATCTGTAATAAATGAATTTGATTCAGCACCAGAAGAAACAACTCCTACATATCAGCAAGGAAAAGCCATCTTGATAAAAGTAGCTATGCAAGTGACAAGATGAGGCAGGAGAGCAAGAAGCTAGGAAAATTCCTTGGCCCAGAGGATTAGGAAAACTGAGTCAGGTGGCTAGAGCAAGCTATAGCCAGATCTAAAATGTCACCTCCCATGAGGCCTGGCCTAAGATTCCCACCTACAAGAGCGATAAAAGCCTCAAAACAAAGGACCAAACACATATGCTGTCTCTTTCTGGGGAGCAGCCCCTGCCATTCCCTCCCCAACTCACCCCCGAGCCCCACCCTGCACTTCTTCCCTCACAGGCACGTGTCTCCTAAACCCTAAGGCAATCGGCAGCCTACAGCTTGTCCCAGGCTGACCCCCTGAACCTGTCTCCAAGGTCCCCCCTTCTCCTACTTCCCAGTGGGCTAAGGCAGCCCAGCCTTGGGTCTCTCTTATTGCTTCTACTATGCTAAGCCCTTCCTTGTTTCATTGTCCCCAGCTGTAACAAACAAATCCTCCTAATCATCTGGACTCATGCTGTGAAATCTTTCCTACACAAAGTCACAAACCCACACACTGCAGTTGGCCCCCAGCAGACCTGCTCAGGGATAGACCCCTGTCCAATAACACTAGGACCGAGTCCTCAGGAGCATGAGCCACAGTTCCTAATTTAGAGGGCCTTTCAACAGGATGCAGAGGTCCTCACAAGCCTCCTGACATCCCCAAGCATCTCCTGCCTTTGGACACATCCCCAGAAACCTAAGTTGCTGGAGAATATGTTGTCATGGGGACTCAGCAACTGCCTTAAGGAAGTAGCAGGAGTCCCCTGGAAAGGGACCACATTGCTCTTTACCTCCTCAGCTCCACACAGCTTGCTGCTCTGGTGCAATGAACCCCTTGCAGGCAGGGCTAAAGGTGCCCAGAACTCTCCTTTTACCATCACTTGGGAAAGATTAGTGCTAACTCTCGCAATTAGCGGTGTTGTCTCTCTCATTCCCCAAAGAGCATCTGTTAGTTATTGTACCCTTGTTTTATGGCCAAGATACTGAAGCCCAGAGAATTTAGTTCATTTGCCTGTGGTCATCCAGCCAGGAAGTAGCAGAGCTGGACCCACCTGTCAGGCCCTGAGGCCAGATCTCTGAACCAGGCCACTGATGGGAGATGCTCAATATGGGCAATGGCTGTCGCGGTCTGGGATGTCATAGGTGAACCTGAGGGAGGTTAACGAGTAAGCCTAAGTCAATTGGATGTAATTGTTTCTGAGGGCTGCTGTAACAAAGTGCCACAAACCGGGTGGCTTAAAACAACAACAATGACTCTCTCACAGCTCTGGAGCCCGGAAGTCTGTTATTTAAGTGTTAACAGGGCCATACTCCCTCTGAAACTCAGGGAGGAGAATGTGCCCTTGCTTCTTTCTAGCCTCTGGTGGTCGATGGCGAGCGTTGGTATTCCTTGGCTTGACTGTGCATCACTCTAATCTCTGCCTCCATAGTCACTCGGTATTCTTCCTCCTCTGTCTCTGTGTCTCTTCTAAGTACACTAGTCATATTGGATTAAGGGAGTAACCCTGCTCACATTTGACCTCACCTTAACTAATTGCATCCCAAAGGTCCTATTTCCAAATAAGGTCACATTCTGAGGTACTAGGTGTTAAGAATTTAACATACCTTTGAGGGGAACACAATTCAAACCCTAACATTCTGCTTGAGTTCTTTTGACTTTCTAACCTTTTAACTCTTAGCTTGAGCTGGAGGAATACCTTGCCCAGTCACAGAGTTGAGCTAATAAGTGGTAGAAACAGTGCTTACCCTGTCCCACCAGGCCCTGCCAGGAACTGGTGCCAATGCCAACAGCTATCCCAGGTGAGTCTCATTAGAAAGTCACAATAATAATGCCTTGTATTCTAATCTAGGGGTTTAGGGATTATAGAACACTTTAAAAGCAAAAAGAAAGGACGAGAAAGGGTTGTGGCTGTAATCACTGTCAAACTGAAAGGCTACCTCTTGAAAGACAGGAAGTAGCAAAACCATAAAGATAAGAGAGAAAAAAAATTTTTTTTTCCTGTGGGACTGTATTGTGTTATTTATCTGGTCAAATTAAAAAAGCTCTTTGCTGGTGAAGCCTTGCTTTTGTCAAGCAGTGTGCTTCTTCCAGAGCTAGGGGTGGGCCGGACCGGGTTTGCTGGAATAAGTCCTTCTTCTGAAGGCAATCAGAAAGCTTTCTTCCCGTGAGGCCTTTCATTCTTGTGAGGTTTGATTCAGCTGGTTCTCACGTTCATTATGGTAAATGGGGGGCTCCCAGTATTATGCAAAAGTTTACCCCCAGGCTTGGCTGTGTTATTAGGACACCCAAGATTCCAAAAGGAATATGTAATTGTTTCTGGCACAAGGTAGAGTGAATATCTGTCTCCGGGTTGCCTGATACTTGCTTTGCCTTCAGGCTTTCGATTGTCAGCATTCCACAGTCGGGCTGGCAGCGGTGGGAGTGTGCTAATTAGATCAGGTGCTTGATCTTGAGGTCTGCACCAGCAGCAACTAGTAGTCAGCTTCGGAACCTCTGAGCACTACCTGTTTTTTCTCCCAGTCTGCCCTGGAATGTAATTATCTTGTCAGCCAAGAAGCTGTAGTACAGAGCTGAAGGAGTGCTGGAGCGCTCAGCTGCAGTAGCGGAGTGATAAGAAAAGACAAATGGATCCACGGTGCATGACTGTTCTGAGACAAACAAGTGCAAAGGGGCATTGGAGAATGGAGACTTAGAGAACAAAGAGGCTACAAGGAGTGTTTGTTCCTGAGGATTCCACGGATCATCTCTTAATAAGATTAGCCTGCCTTTTGAGAGGGATTGCAGACCTTCACTGGCCAAGGCAAATCCCAAAGCTTTAGGAAGCTCTGTTAAAGTGGGAAGCAATGTTGGCTTCATTAGCAAGCTTTTTGACTTTGCAGACCCAATGGGCAGATAATAAAACTTTGAAAGATGGCTGCGAGGAGCACAATGAAGGGGAGCAGAAAAGAGAAAACAAGTGTATATGTAAGGACTGCTAATGAGGTACTGGCCCTCCTTGAAGTGTGATGGGTGAACCAGCAGCATCAGCATCATCAGAGGGCTTGTGAGAAATGCAGAATCTCAGGCCCTAGTCCAGACGCGAATCAGTCTGCATTTTAACAAGCTCCACCGGTGACTGGATACACCAGGGGAGATTAAAAGCCAGATGCTTGTGCCTCAGACCCAGAGACTCTGATTTAATTGAATCAGGGTGTGGCCTGGGCATTGGATTTTTTAGAAAGCTCCATAGGCAATTCAAAAGAGCACCAAAACTTAAGCATTGCTGGTGTAGTATGGTCTGTCCAGGAAGGGCCAAGGCCTTATGTTTTTAAACCTAGACACCCCTAATTCAGAAGGTATCCTCAATTATAATATGGTTCAATATTTTTTTGACACCTAAGACATCTATTTTCTGTTCAACAATCAAAGTGGTGTCTTTGAATGTCTGTTGCCCACAGAATAGCACCACGCTTGATATTTTGGTCTTCGAGACTGAAGGTCTGGTTTTAGCCTACCTCTCCCTCTCCCTCTCTCTACTTTTTCCACAGCTCACATCAACTGACTAGCCTTTTTCCAGTTTCTCAAACACACTGAACACTGAGTCCTTTATTGCTTTAGGGCTTTTACACCAGCCTTCTCCTCTTGAAAACCCCTCCAACTTCACGAGACTGCTTTAAAATTGTAACAGTACTATGCTTCCTTCCTCTGACTCAATCTTAATTCTAGCCTGATTTTCTTCCATGGCCCTTAGACTTAACATGTCCTGATACAGACTTGTTGATTAACTAGAGGAATTCTGCTTGATGCTTAAGTTTTTGCAAGAACAACCCCTTGCCAAAGTGTATCCTTCCCGAAAACTTAGGGAAATATGTACAAAATAATGACTGCCCATCAAAGAAATACAGGACCCTCCAGACGGAACTAAGATCAGTGGGGGTCAATGAACTGGGGAACAAAGAGAATTAGAGATTTTGCACTCTTCCTTGGATCTCTGTTGGCCCCTAGCGTCACACACTTCTTGCTTTGCCCCTCCTTCCTTCCCTTGATACAAAAGCCTGAATTCTGAGCTCTCTTGAGGTGGATTTATAAGGCACCCCCATCTTTGTGAGCTGGGCCTCTCAATCAATAAGCCTTTCCTTACTCCAAACTCTGACATACTGAATATGGGTCTTTGAATTGTTAGGGCCACTGTGGAGTCAATGGACATGGCTCTTCCCCTTCCCATCATTGAAGGCTGATCAGATCAGGGGGACCCTGGTCAGAAGGAACGTGAACTATTTTGGAAATAGATTGTAATTCCCTCCTTATCCCCTTTTGGGAGTAGCTTCCTGCCCTGTGACTGCTTCTTAGCCATTTCCTTCTGTGTGTACAAACTGAGGTAATGTAGCTCTGGGCCACAAGTAGGTTTGTGCCACCTGGACCCATGCTGCCTTTGTCTGGGACCCCTTATAATCAGCTTTGGACTGGAAGAGGTACGGCCTTTCTTGCACTGACCTGCCACCATCAGTGCACCCCTTGTAATATGAGTAATGTTGTATCCACATCTGCTAGTCCTCTGGGTGTTGTTTTTTTTTTTTCCAGAATATCATGACCACTTAATCAGCTTTCTGGTTGGGAGCTCATGTGTTACAGTTGACATCACAAACAGGATATTCTGAAAAATACCCCCATAGAGTAGACTACTGGTGATAACATGTTGGGTGGGAGAGGCCAGGGGCAAATCCCGGTGGAGGAGAGGAGAATCCCAGGGTGATGCATTAGTATTGGAGGGATACCCCCAACCTTCCCATGGCCTGGCATGGGGGCAAAGGAAGGAATGGCTGAAGCCCAAGTATGGCAGTTAGAGGGTAAGCTTGAGTTAGAAAGATAAGGAGATAGGATTCTAAGACTAGTTCTAGTTCCTTCTTAAAATTTTGCCTTTGCTTTAGATTTTGTTTTTGTTTGTATTTTGGAAAGGAGTGGTTTAGGTTGTATTTTAGACTAATCAGTATTGTTTTTGCTAAAGGTCTAGTAAATGGGGTAAAAGTTATGAAATGTATTCATGAATTTGTCATTCTTTTTTTTTTTTTTTAATATTTTATTTATTTTCAGATAGAGGGGAAGGGAGAGAGGGAGAAAGACATCAATGTATGGTTGCCTTTCACCTGCCTCCAGCCATGGACCTGGCTGGAGACCTGGCTTGCAACCTGGTTATGTGCTCTGGCTGAGAATCAAACCAGAAACCTTTGGGTTTGCAGGCCAGTGCCTTATCCACTGTGCTACCAGCCAGGGAGAATTTGCCAATCTTAAGAATGTTAATTACTTATGTTTAAGTTGGGAAAAATGTGGCTTTTGTAATAAAAGATGTCAGTTACAGCAATATATTTTGAAGGAGATAGAATTAAAAGTAGATTGTTCTAATTCCCGGATGAGTTAAAAGGGACTGGGAAAGTTGCATAAGGATTGTGTAGTGGGAATAAACAAAAAGGCAAGCAAATGAGAACATCTTGTGCTTTCTCTACCCAGATTAGTAAATGAAATTATATGGATAGCCTTTATGTGTCAGTCTTCATGTTTATGGTCTTTATGTGATATGTGTTCATCTGTGTATTACATGTGGTGTGTTTTCTCTCTCCAGGATGGCATAATTAGGGTGTAATATTTTATTGGTCAAAGGAAAGTAAAAACTTATATATTAAATAGGATCCTGTGGTCTGGACATATTATTTGATGTGAAACCAGGTTTAAGTTTAATTAATGTCTTTTAAAGTTGTTACCATAAAAATATGTTGCTTTACAAAAAGTTTATGTTATAATCTTTGGTTAAGTTTGTTTGACAGCCTTCTCAAAGTTCAAATTTTAAGAGATTTTTACATTGAAAAATGACTTCAGGTTATTTCAACAAGTTCCTGGAATACTTCAAGCATTTGTTCTCCCTCTTTTATAAAAGAAAAGTTTTGGAATTACTTAGACCTACTTAATATGCTTAGAGTGCATAGGAAACTTCATCAAATAAATAAATAATAATTAAGTTTTATTTGTATACACATATTTTTATTATTAAAGTAGATGCTCTAGAGATTATATGAATTCTGATATACTTTCTTTTGTTTATTTTTTATTTATTATTATTTTTTATTTTTAATGTTTAAAAAGATTTTATTCATTATTTTTAGAGAGAAGGACAGGGAAGGTGGAAGAAAGGGAGAGAAACATCAATGTATGGTTGCCTTTCACCTGTCTCCAGTTGGGGACCTGGCTGGAGACCTGGCTTGCAACCAGGTTATGTGCCCTGGCTGGGAATCGAACCAGTGACCTTTGGGTTTGCAGGTCAGCACCTATCCACTGAGCCACCAGCCAGGGCTTGATATACTTTCATTTGTAATTTTAGGTGCTATCTTAAAATGTTGTAGGAAAACAAATTCCTTTGTTAATTGCATTATACTCAACCCTGTACCATGTCATTTTAAGTTTTGTCATTTATAAATGGTCATTGTTTTGCTTTAATGCACTGGCAAAAGCATATTATGTTTTGACAGGGGTTCATGGAGTGGACGTGTCTTGTTTTGGATTTCATATTTTTGAGAATAGATTTTCAGAACATACCTTTGAACTGAGTGAAGATTACTGGAGCTGTTTTGTGAAATGACTGGGTTTATAAAGCTGCTTGCAGATATTCAGGATAAAGAGAAATTAATTATGGGACATAATAAACTAAAGATAATTATGGCTTTTAGAACTTTTTGTTGAAAATACTGCTAATTTTTAATCACCTGTTTTTCAGATATAAAAAAACTTTGTTTTTTAAAGCAATTTGGTATACTTTCATAAGCGATATTAAATATTGAAGCACCTATGTTTTTCTTCCTATCTGATTCCTCTGGAATTTGGAAGCTCTTAATAAGTGAGTATTATTCTTTCCCCAGCAATGTGTTTGTTTGCATAAATCCAATAGGAATCTGTTTTCTTCACACCAGGATGCATAAAGCCAGTTTCCAGCTACAGTTTTATCAACTAAGTCTTCGTAATGTCATGATCAAAAAAGTCTTGCCTCAGCTCTGATGTCATCACAATGCCAAGGAATTTAGATTACTTTGAAGCCAATAAAAGCCCCTTGGAGAAATGAGAAATGGCTTAGCACCTTACTTGGTCATGTGGTTCATAGAAGTCTTTGCAGGTAAGAATCAAAGTTTACTTTCTTAAAAGATGGCCCGGGAAGAATCTTTAGACATTTTGGGGACCTCAAGAACCTGTGAAACTCACCCAAATCTGTGGGTATGACAGGAAAAGCCTGCTGACCTGTGGCTTGGCTTTCTAGTCCGGAGGGGTTAATTAAAGCTCAGTCTAGGAATTCCTTGTAACATTGGAGCAAAGTAGATTTAAGAAAGCCTGTATGTTCAATTGCTATTCCTGTATGTTTATGCAAATAATCAGGCTTAATTGAAACTGGGCTTAATACAGTAAATGAATTAGTCTTGATTTGGCTCTTTGATAAAAATGAGGGTGATTTTAGGGGAAAAATTATGTTTCAATAAAACCTGTTATACACAAGTATGGAAGGTAGAGTAATTCAGTGAATTGTCTGTAAAATTTTATTTCTCATCTATGAACTAGACTAGATCCTGTATTCCTCCAGTTTTCTTTCAAACTAGTGTTTCATTTTTCCTTCATCCTTAGATTTGGAATTATTGAGAAATTCAGGTGCAGTATCAACCATACATACCTTATCTGAGCACCTGATGAAAGCACCAGAGGCATTTAAACTACAGATAAAGAGAATCTATCAGATTGTCACTGCTTATTTTCATTCCAGCAAAAGCCTTGCATTTGGAAGTCTTCTCATCTGACACTCTTGCAGACCCAGAAACTGGTTTATGGTTTGCTGTGTTCATTAACTTTTGTGTTCTTTCTGTTTTCATAGAATGAATATCATGACTTTGTTTACTTGGTTTCTTTGTTAAATTCTTAGGGCTTGTCTGGCTGGATTCTGCAGAAGCAATACCTTCCCCCAGTGGGCGGGAATTTTGGCCACCGAGAACAACTGCTCAGGCTATTGGGTCAGTACAGTATTCCCAAGCATGGCCTCTCCTGGCCTGCCTTGATGGTCCACCCTGCTGGGACTGGCTGCAAGGCTAGAAGGCTTCTGACCCCCTCTTCAAACAGACACATGAGAAAGTATTCCCTCCCGAGAGAACAGGCTAACTACACCAAGCCATAGCTCACAGATGCAGTTTGGGATGGTTTGGGGTGGGTGTCAGCATTACAAGTAGAAGTACAATAGCCCACATTCATATGTATGGAACTCAGAAATGAGACTTGCAAATGGAACTGTGCAACTCATGGCGTGGATGCTGGCAGCCCCGTGCAAGAATAGTACAGTGCTGACTCCTGCAGACTGTTGGTGGCATTCCTTCTTCCTGGGCCTTTTTAGCTTCTGTGTTGCATGTTTAGTTTTAGGGTGTAGCCTTTACTGTATCTGTGGTATATGGATGCAGTGTAGCAACATGCTCACCAACACAGGCCCCCTAGCAGAAGCATTAATGTGAAGAAGTGAGGTGGAAGAGCAATGCTGGGGTGGAGTGTGGAGTCAATGGACATGGCCCTTCCTCCTCCCATGGCTGGGGGCTGGTCAGGGGCCCTTTGACCCAAAAGAATGTGTGTAGTTTTGGAAATGGATTGTAATTCCCTTCTCAATCCCTTTTGGGAGTGGCTTTCTGTCCTGTAACTGCTTCTTGACTTTTTCCTTCTGCATGTACACACTGATGTAATGTATTGGGTCACATGTAGGTTTGTGCAACTGGACCCATGCTGCCTTTGTCTGGGACACTAGAACGAGCCTCAGACTGGAGGAGGTGTGGTCTCTCTTACACTGACCCACCGCATGGATGCACTCCCCAGGTTGTGTGAGTAATAAACAGCATGTCCACATCTACTAGTCCTCCATGGTTTTGTTTGTTTGGTTCGGAATATCACAAACACTTCAGTACCACCCCTGTTTGGAGCTCCTGCATTACACAAACTTTGAACTAGTAACATAACCACTTCTTGAAGGGGGTCTTCCCTGAGGAGCCTATTAAAGCAAGATCCCAATCTCTCCCCTTTCATTAGTCTCCATCCCTACACACTGTTCTTTCCATTTTCAGTAAATTTTCCAAAATTCGTAGTGTGTGTCTTAAATATTACATAGGACAAACACTAAAAATTATTTGTTGCCTAGCTGAAATTCAAATTCAACTGGGCATCCTGTGTTAAATCTGGCAATCCCATAGAGAAAAATATGCCATCCCTGATTTAGTGAATGAAGTGTGCCCAAACTGTTCAAGCTCAATAATATTTTCTTTTTCTAAAATTTCCTCTTACTTTTTGAACATTCAATATAAAAGGGCAACAGACTATTGAGTAATTAATACTAGCCTCTTCGTAGCATATTTTGGGTTCTTTCAGATAATTAGGCACAAAGTTAAAATACATAACATTCCCAAACTCTTCTTATGTCCAGGGGGCTATCACTTCTTATGTCCAGGGGCCTGGATGCCATGTGTAACTGTTTAATAGATTCTGCTGGTAAGGAGAATGCTTGTTTGTAGTTAGATCTCTGCATGGCGATCTCAGCCAGAAGGAGGTTCCTATAAGCAGAGTTGTAATTTGGGGCAGCCAGGATGGCCAGAGGAGAGGCCTCAGAGGGTGTATAAGTAACTGAATTAAATAAGGGGGTCTGCATCCTGTGGGGCTCTGAGACAGCACAAAGAAGGGGAGTTACACAGCTTTGAGCACTCTGCAGCAGGAGAGGAGCATTTGGAGAAATTGAGTCTGTTCATAGGTGTCAGTGTCCTCACCAAGGGGGATAAGGAAACATATATTGTAAATAATCTGTTGGTCCTATTAAAGTTATCACATAAAGGTATAAAAAGTAACCAAGTATCATGGGAATATGTAAAAAAGTAACCTGGTAAGTAAAGCTGTAGCATTGTGATGTTTTGGAGCTATTTGGTAAGAGGAGAGCAAGCTTGCTTCTATTTTAAAGCAGACACCCTGTAAGTATAGCAAACACAATTTTGAGTTTGGTGGAATGACCTTGATTTCATTTAATGTTATTCTTGTCAATAGAAGTGACTGTTTGACATATAATTAAATGCAATTTTTATGCCTTTGTTAGATCGTAAATATATAAACTCATTCAAAAGATGTGAAAATACTTAATATGTACCGTCTGATGCCAATTATGTTAAAATATGTAAATGCATGCAAAGAAAAAAGGGAAGACATTCTAAGATGTCAAGAATGGTTAGCTATGTCTGAGTGATGAGTTTTAAGTGATCTTTATTTTCTTCTTTGAGCTTTTCGGTATTCCCACTCATTTTCTTTAAAATGATGTGTTAATTTTATCATCAGGAAAAGTAATTTAAAGTGTGTGGTGAGGTTTTTTTGGGAGTTAGAGGGAATACACTCCCACCTTGTCAGTAAGAGAGTAACTGATACAGTCACTTTGGAGAGCAATTTGGACACACCTAAGAGAGTTGAGGATGCCCTTCCCTGCCACCTAGGGATTTCAACTTCTACAAATGGATCCTCCATAGAGAACATGTATGTGAGGATGTGCATGGTGGCAACATTTGTAATGCTGCACAACTGGAAGAGATCCCATGCCCTCAGAATGAATACATCGCAGTAAGTACACTTAGTGGAACATGCATAGCCATGGAGAGAGTAAGTGGAAGCTATGTGTATCTCCATGGATAAGCCTCAAAAATTTAATACTGAGTACAACAATCTGAATGTACTTAATGACACTCAACTGTACACTTAAACATGGTTAATTTTGTTTGAATATTTTACTATAATTTTAAAAAAGCATAACATCAACTTATAGACATAATATGAAATTAAACTTGTAAGCCAAAACTATGTATTTATGGGTACACATATATACTTTTAGTAGTACCAAAAATAAACATGGGAATAGTGAACACTTGAGATCAGGAATACTGAACTTATTTCTGTAGATGTAAAGAGGCAGTAGGGTCAGACAGAGCTGGACAAGTTATACGGTACACAAGTGCATCTGAAATGTTTCATTTCTTTAAAAAATGGGGGCAGAGTGTTAACATTTGAAAGGCTGGATAGTAGACATATAGATGTTCATTGTGTTATTCTGTTTTTCTCTGTGTTTGAACTGCATCATAATAAATTTACAGTCTTTGTCAGGGCTTGTGTCTCCTTTCCCTCCTCTGGTTAGAACTGTACATAGTGATTACCATAGACAGTAGCTATTTTAGATGGTTGGCCAATGACATCATGCTCCCCAGACCATTCTTACAAACCAGAGCTTAAACAATCCACAAAGCAAAATCTAAATGTCTCTCTTTCCCCCCCCCCCCACTTAAAAAAAATTTCTGTATTCCTCTAAATTAAAAGCAACATCAAAGAACCCTAGAGTTTACTGGTCTTGAAGGATTCTGCCATTTATAAGAATTTCACCTATTGAGTCACATGTCAGACAGCTCTACTCTACCCTTAGGCTCTGGGCTTTCACTACACAGTGACTTTCAAAGTCAGTTACTTTATTTAAAAGGCTGCTTCTCTGGTAGTCTAGTGGCTGTCAACCAGCATATTCTTTCACTACAACAGTTCAGGTTCAAGGGCACCTTAAATTCATGGTTGAAGCTATGGACTCAAACTACCTAGGTTCAAATCCTGGTTCTCCCATGCAACTTGCTGCTATTTTGGGCTCTTCAGCCATAAAATAGAGATTAAATGATAAAATGAGTTAAAATACTTAACCCCAGGCTGCCACCTAATGAACCCTCAGCAAACCTTTCTTATTATTCTCCTAATCATAGTTGCATATCACCCCCCACCCTCAGACTCTATGTTATAAAGTGAAGAAGGGCCTAGTCCAACAGTATGGTACTATTCAGCAAAGGTAGTTTATGATTGCCACTTAATTTGCTGCTCCTTTTAACAAATAGAAAATGGTAAAAATATAGACAGATATGAAAACTCTAGTCCCTTGACAAAATTCTGCTTTGGGTCTCTTTTCAGAATGCAACTGCTAAAATGCCCTTATCCTGTTCTTCAGGCAAATAATTGGTCTACAAGTCTGTTAATGCTCTATGTATGAGACTGACGAGGGGACACAGTGTGTCTTATTCTTCTCTATCATCTAAACCCTGATTCTTGGGAGATGCTTATGAAATGTTTGATGAAAATGAATGAATGAAATCAATAGTGTCTTGGTTCCAACCATAGGCTAGATATTGTGGGAGTTTTGTAAATTTTGAAATATTTAGGCCTTGTATTCATGAAATCCCATATTATACATGGGTTGACTTAATAAGGCATCTTTAAATCAGTATTTTTTTCTGTGTTTATTGTCTGGATTATGAGTCTTTGCATTCTTTAGAAGAAAAGTACTGCATGGAACCTAAGGGATGGGTATTGATGACTTTTCACAATTGTGATTTATTATTCAGGCTGGAAAATACCTCTAAAAACTTTGACTTGATAATCTGAGGACATGTTTTATGTCCAAACCCTCCCTCTCTGAGGGAGGCTTCTGTTATGAGGAAAGTGTAGGCAGCTGGCTATCTAATCTTTGTTGCCAGATACCTCAATTAAAGAGAGATCAAAATCCTTCTTCATTACCCCTGAATTAAAAACAACTTATTAACTCTGGGGACAGTTCTGATAATTACAAATTTTAAAATATACTTAGATGATTTTGTTTTGTTTTATTTTTCTAAAAGCATAAATTTGGAATACTCCATTATAGGACAGAGTTGCTAGGATAAAAAACAACTTTCTAGACCATGCTCTTAGATGAACTACATTAGAGCTAACTATAATTTATCTGTGCAGAGAACCTTAGAATTCATGGTGATGTCCTCCTCCAGGCTGAGTCATTGGTTATTAAAGCTGGAGTCAGTGTGTGTGTATGTGTGTGTGTGTGTGTGTGTGTGTGTGTGTGTGTGTGTGTGGTAAAAGCTGGGGCCAAAAAGGTAAAGGGATTTTCATCTAATCAAAATTGTTTTGATCTTCTCCAATAGTGAACATTATAAAACAAAACAATAACAAAACAGCTAACAAATTGCAAAGGATCCAATTTTTGTTTTATCTTCCTCCCTATTTTCCCTGCCTCCTTTCAACTCTCTTGCTGCATTGAAAAGCTCAAAAGATGAGCAAAAAGAAGAAAGAAGGGGTAAAATAAAAATTGGGTTATTGATTCCTGAAAAATTGAAACTCATATGTGGTTGATACTTTTCACAAGCTGCAACAGAACATCAGGTTCACAGTATATTGTGACTACTCTTTTTGCTTGTTGTTAGATATAATGACCCTCAAGAGGGTAATTGCTCATGGGTTTTCCTTTCATGGCCTAGTAAGGAGGCCTGGAGCTTTTCCAACAAGTTGGTCCTACAGTTGGTGGCAGAGCATTTGTTTCCTCTCTGCTGCCATCTGTGTCAAAGTGGAAGAGGCGGGAGGGGGCTGGGACAGCCAGAACTGCAGCCATGGTAGTAGCATTGGGTCAGGCACCCGCCTCCTGCTCTTGTACATGGTTCCCTCAATCTTGATAGGTATTTGTTACCCAAAGCTCCATGTCCTTATTTAGAAACTCTGACTCAGTCTGAGAAAGGTAGGGTACTTGCATAGCAATTTTTGAAGAATTCATTCAACAAATATTGAGAAACTACTGGATATGGAGAATTGGTCTCAAAGAGCTGATAATCTAGGACTTTTTACCTCCACAGGGAAGGTTTCTGTGGTAACATAAAAACCTGCTTGGGTGCCCTGTCCCCATGCTTTAGACACATCACTCTGTGTTAATAACCATAAGGACATCAATTAGTGGTCATAGATGCTACGGACTAAACTGGACATGTCTACTACCAATATATCTTATTTTCTTTCTATATGCTGTGTTTCAACATTACATCATAAATACTGGGTCATATAATAATTATTGTTGTTAACTTCACAAAACACACATTTTCCAGGCAGTTGTAGACATTTTGAAATATATAGGGTATTTTATTTTGTTATTTATTTATTATTTTTTTTTAATATATAAGATATTTTAAAGTCTTGCAAATAATCTCAGGTGATTAATAATATGATTTGACAATGTAGTAAAGAACACTGATTTAATAGCTTCTTATCTCAGTATCTCACTAGGAAGGGAAGACTAGTCAAATTAGATAGTTGGGGTTTAGTAACCTGATACTATCTTAATGTAAATTAACAATAAATGTTTGAAAACAACAGAGGAGATATATTTTTTAAAAAGACTATTTTCTAAGCTTGGGTAATTGAATCCTGAATCAAAATGATATTTAGCACTAGAATGTAATATATTATCTACTGCTCAGTCCATTATCTATCATTATCTTTTGAACCCTGTAATTGAACAAACAGGAAACTATTCATAATAACAAGTGTGTTCAAAATCATCTGTTTGCTGGAGTCTGGGGTGCACACTGCAGTCACATTGAACTGAAGGGGAAACTGCTTACTTCATCCTTTCCCTTTTCGCTCATCTCCCAGTTATTACAAAGTACAGCAACACTGCACGCCTGGGCAGTCCAAAGCATTTTACCAAAATTACTAAGAAAAAAAAAAAAAACAGGCATTGTCTCTGCTTTCTGTGAATGGGCAACATAAATCTTATTTGCTGTAAGATGAGGTGCCGTTGAACCTGACTCATCCCCTGCCTGGGGTATGTGCACCTAACTATGCTTAACACAGAAGCGGGACAAGCAGTTTGCTCTCCGGAATTTCCATTACATTCAACCCTTTAGTTGCTTTATTAATCCTAATGCTAGTTTTATTTTTCAGTGATCCTAGGGAGTTCTGTTCTTCTATCAGAGCTATTCAAACATCAGGTTACACAGAGTTCCCGTACACAGAGGGCTCCTTCTAAAAGATTTAAATGGAAAAGCAACAAGCCATTATTGGCCTATTTTCAGTTTTCATTATCAATAAAACAAGAGATCAGCATTTTCACGCTGTGTGAAGCCTTCAGGGAAGTGCAATGTTGCTGTTGTTATCTTTAGACCTGGCTGCTGCCTGCCTTCACTAATGCAAATGGGATGGCGAGTCCAACAAAATAAAAATAGAATAATGAAGAAACTGCAGCCATAGAGCGGGCTGCTGACCTGGCCTGCTGAGTGGCTCCCTGAAAATGTCCCTTTGAATTTAGCGGAGCCTGGATGGTAAAGACCACAGATCATGACAGAACATAAATTTGCCTCATAATGAGATTAGTAGGCAGGCAAAATAAATGTCCTGCTGTTACTTTAGAGGCAGGCTCTCATCTGGTCTCTTCCACGGAAATGATCATTTTCTTTGCAAAAGGAGAACTGTGGATGCAACAGGCTTAAACCCGCAGGTTCTGTTTTGCCATGCAGTTATTTTTCACCTTCCTCTGTCTTTGTAATAGCAGTTTTGAGACGTATAAATGAGCTGTGAGTCTGCAAGACTATTACCAACGTGAGTTATAGGTGTCTATGTTCATGATCATCAGTCCTGTTTCTCCACTCCTTGTAAGAAAAGTTCTGCTCAACCCCTCCTCCCACTTCCAAACAGGAGCCCTGCTGAGGAGGAGGTGTTGAGACCCCCAAAGCTAGCCTTAGGGATCAAAGGCAGAATAGACTCACTATTGTATTTGCGGTATACTGCAGCTCTAGTACTTAAAACCACTGGAAACATGTATCACATACTAAAGAGTCTTAAGAAAATGCCCAGATCAGGTGAACCCACATGATCTCCAAGCAGAACAAAGGCTTCGAGTATGCAGCTTTATTGCAAGGAACTGCCTTGGTTTTCAGCAGAAGGCAATCTCACCTGGAGTACAATGCCCTCCTCTCATTAAAAATGCAAGATAGGATCTCCTCCTGAATCCTTTCTACAGAACCCGATGCAAGTTCATGGGCTGCACCGTCCCAAGCGGTGAGTGGCATTTAATCAAAGCCTCGGTGAAATAATCTCCGAGTTTCCCGAGCCCTGTAAATTCACCAAGCTTGTTAAGAGGTCCTTTCAAAAGGAATGGGAGATCAGACTGAATTTAGGTGTATTTGAAGTTTCTGCATAGAAGTCAGAGACTTTAATGTACACCTATTTTCTCTACATTTTCTAGGGCCCAGGCTAGAGGCCCTGTACTTCTTGTGGCATTGCCCGTTAGGAATAGATCATTTGCTAGTAACTCATTTCATGGCATTTTGACACATTGTGTTTCTTAGGCTCAAAAGAAACCACAGAAATCTTTTGTGTTTCCATATGTATTTTACAGTTTATGCATTGATTATCAAACATTATTTCATCTAATGCAAACATTCTCTTTTTGCAGTTGGTGCTAACATCCCAAAACTTGAATTGCAAATCCAGCTGCTTTAAGGGGGAAATTATTTATTTGGCCCCATACAACAAGTTTTCCTTTCAACTTTTTACTTCTCAATAACTTGCTTGAATTGTACAAGTATTTTTGAATTTTTATGTATCTAATTTGCGAATATCAGAGAATTTAGAGTCAAGTCTTCCCCTACCCCTTCATTCTCATAATTTTCTCTGCTTTCTCTTGACTTTTTCCTTATCAGATGAAATGGTTCAAGGAAAGATAGACTACTTTTCCATGAGGTAGGTGGGCCTATGTTTATTGGTACTCTCTTTCAACTCACCTTTTAATTTCCATAACTCCTTCTTCCTTGCCCTATCCACCGTATCAGTCTTCTCTGCACCTCTTTCGTGTTTGTCATTTAAATTGCAAATAGTAACTGAGGCCACTTTGCCAAGTGTCCAGGATATTGGGCACATGTTAATGATTTTCCAATGACTTTCTCAGGCATTAAACTCACAGAGTTAATGTTAAAGTTTCATGTTGAATCATCCCTGAAGGAATTTCCCGAATTATGTTTGCTTACCTCATATAAATGAACTTGCTCCTTGGTTACGGCAAAGATCAGTAGCACATTATTTTGCACCAGTTTATCAATGAGTTGTCCAATCGTGGGATATTCCTAAAATTAACATATAGATTTTAAGTATCATCTTCACAAAAACATGCAAAATAAAGAAAAGAATGGTTTTTTTTTTGCAAAGGTATCTTAATAAGGTTGGCATTTCAATGCTCATAGGCATTATTGTGTCTATCAGTTTAAGTAAACAAATACACAATTAGCATTATTTACTTAATTGATTTAATCATTGTTTCCTTACTTTTGTAAATCCCATTAAGTCCTAAGAGTCAGTGCCTGTCAATGTGGTGTGGTGTATTTATGCCCTGTTTTTCTAAGGAGATCACTTGCAATTTATTTAATGACTGGTAGTGTGTCATATTTTCATATTTCCTCTTCTAAGTGCTATTTGCCAGCAGGCTCAAATTAGAGGGAATATTAAATGGAGGAAGGAGCATTTAGACTATGATGGATATGACTGAATGACTCTGGAGCTCTGAAGCTGGTACGGGAATTGAATGAGGTGGTATGAGGGCTGAGGAAGGGGCAGCCCACTGATGAATGACACTACCGTTTCTTTCTGATATGAGACATTCCTGTACCACTTCTCGGTACAAGGGGCCTTATTGCCTCTTTGATGTCACTAATCAGGTTTATGGGATCCTGCAATATTCTTACAGGACAGTTGAAAACATACTGTACTTCTGTCCCATTGACATATTATTCCAAAGTGATGTGGATACTTCAAAAAATAAAGAAGTCACTTATTAGCAAATCTGAAGATGGCTTTTATTTTCTAAGACTGAAAACCACACACCATGTTTATTTCTCATACGAATCCAAATGTGGATAATGTGCAAAGAGAAAACTCAAATGGAAGATTAGCCTGATAACAATTAAACTAAGAAATTGTCAATAATGTCTGAAATCAGCCCAAATGGAGGGACACTGTACACTAATATGGCATGTTCATACATTCTCAGCATTTCAGGCAAATGACCCAGCTGCAAATATGACAGTGTAATACATGCTTTCCATGCCATTTGGATTTTTATTAGAGATACTGGTAATACCCAGATAATATAAATCTTCCTTAGTCTGACATTTTCAATCTCCCTTGCTGTTCAAGGGCCCAAACAGTAAGCATCCTTCACGCTTAGCATAAATTCCTCCAATGCTGACCCCTCCTTATCTGCATATGTTCTCAAACCTTTCAACTGCTGGGCATGTGTTCCCAGAATCGTACCATGTAGCCCTTCGTAGTTGGGCAAATGCAATTTTCTACTTGATCCACATCAGTCAGTTTAGTTCCCACAATTATCTCGTAAGTTCCTCAAGGCCAGTGACCATGTCTTATTTTGTGGCCCCAGGAACCTGCCTAGGGTTGAAGCGTATGGAAAGTGCTCGAAGGACCCAGGGCACTATGGTATAGGTAAGCATGGAAAAAGCTCATGGTTTCTGTGCATCTGTAGAAACTCAACAAGGATGAATTAAATATTGATTGGATGAAAAGGTCATATTAAGCAACGGGTAGTGTTTGCTTCCGTGGTCCTGCTTTGTCCAACGTATCAATTAAGGAGCATTTGCATAATTGCAAAAAAGGAGGGGGGTTCATTTCCCATAACTTCCTTTTGGCTAAAAGGCAGTATGTGGCAACCCTCATTGATCTTATAATATGGAAAAGGAGTTTATTTATTTATTTTTAAATTACAGTTTATTGATTATGCTATTACAGTTGTCCTGATTTTTCCCCCTTTGCTTCCCTCTACCCAGCACCCCCATTCCCTCAGGCAATCCCTCCACCATTGTTCATGTCCATGGGTCATAGGTATAAATTCTTTGGCTACTCCATTTCCTATACTGTACTTTACATCTTCATGGCTATTCTGTAGCTACCTATTTGTACTCCTTAATCCCCCTTCCTCTTCACCCATTCTCCCCCACCTACCTCCCATCTGGCAACCATCAAAATGTTCTCCGTATCCATGATTCTGTTTCTGCCCTTCTTGTTTGGTTAGTTTGATTTTAGATTCATTTGTTGATAGATATGTATTTTTGCCTTTTGTTCATAGTTTTGATCTCCTTTTTCTGAAATTAGTCCTTTCAACATTTCATATAATAATGGTTTGGTGATGATGAGCTCCTTTAGTTTTTCCTTGTCTGGGAAGTTCTTTATCTGCCCTTTAACTCTAAATGATAGTTTTTCTGGTTAGAGCAAACTTGGCTGTAGGCCCCTGCTTTTCATCATGACTTCGAATATTTCTTGCCAATCCCTTCTAGCCTGCAAAGTTTCTTTAGAGAAATCAGCTGACAATCTTATAGGAACTCTCTTATAGGTAACTAACTTTTTTTTTTCTTGCTGCTTGTAAGATTCTCTCTTTATCTTTAACTTTTGGCATTTTAATTATGATGTGTCTTGAAGAGGGTCTTTTTGCATCTGTCTTGCTTAGGACTGTGTATTTCCTGGACTTACACGTCTATTTCCTTCACCCAATTAGGGAAGTTTATTTTCACTGTTTTTTCAAATAGATTTCCAAGTTCTTGCCTTTTTTTTTTTTTTTTTTTTTTCTCCTTCTGACACCTCTATGATGCAAATGTTGGTTCTCTTGAAGTTGACCCAGAGGTTGCTTATAATATCCTCATTTTTAAAATTCTTTTTTTCTTCTTCTTGCTCTGATTGCTTTTTTTGTCTGTTTGTTTGCTTGCTTGCTTTTGTTTGTTTATTTCTTATGTTCCAAATTATTGATTTGATGCTCAGCTTCATTCAGTTTACTGTTGTCTCCCTGTAAATCATTACTTATTTCAATTAGTATATCCTTTGTTTCTGATTGGATCTTTGTTATGTTGCTGAGGTCTTCACTAAGTTCCTTGAGCATCCTTATAACCAGCATTTTGAACTCTGCATCTGATAGATTGCTTCTCTCCATTTTGTTTAGATCTTTTTCTGGAGTTTTGCTCTGTTCTTTCATTTGGGCTATGTTTCTTTGTCTCCTCATTTTGACAGCCTTCCTGTGTTTATTTCTATGTATTAGGTAGAACTGCTTTGACTCTGTGTCTTGCAAGTTGGCCTAATGTAGTAAGTATCCTGTAGAGTACAGTGACACAGTCTCCCTATCACCCAAGTTGGGTACTCAAGGTGTGCCCTTTGTGTGGGCTGAGAATATCCTCATCTTATAGTTGAGCCTTGGTTGCTGTTGGCAAATCAACGAGAGGGATTTACCCAGACCAGTGAGTAGCAAGGACTGGCTATGACCACTGACCATCAACCTCTACTCTCTGTGGAGGATCCGCTGTGCAGGGGCAGAGTGGTGGTGCTCAGACATGGTTTGTAGCTATCCCCTGGGTGTGCTGATTCTGAGGTTTCCAAGGGTTTCCTGAGTGGTGCAGTCCAAGGTCAGCCCCAACCTGTGTTTTGCCCCAGGCACCCTGCCTGAACTATAAAGCAATCTGAGATGGCTGCTACTTGTTCTGGGTTTGGAGATTCCCAGGCTAAGCCAACCTGTGGATCTAGCTGGCTGATGTTAGTGCTAGGACTGGAGTTCATTGAGGCCAACTGTTGCTAGTTTAAGAGAATTTAGGAAGTTGTGCAGCATGAGCCAAGATACGTGGAAAAGCAGCTTGGGTGGGCCAAAACGTTGAGTGGGACAAAGTCTCTGGGGATCTCCAAGTAGGTCAAACAGTGTTAGCCAGGTTGATGGAGTCTCAGATACTGCACCTGCTTGCTGGCTCTGTGGGGAGGGGGTTTAAAAAAGGGACAATGGCCTCTGCTGGCCTTAATGCCAGACACTTCAGATTTTCCTTGTATGCCACTGGTGCTTTTCTATCTCCTAACCTGGTGTTGGAGCTTAGAAGGAGTGAATCTGACTAGGTAAGTCGGTATGTAGGTTCTTTAAGAGAAAGTGCTTAGGACTGCAGAAATTTCTTCCACTAACTCAATCCCTACAGTTTTTGCCATCTGAAGTTGTAGGGACTTAACTTTCTGGCATGGAACATTGGGCTGGAATCCTGGTGTGGGGTGGGACTTCACGGTCCTAAGATATCCCTCCCAAATTTTTATCTATCACACATGGGTGCGGGACCAGCCCATTCTGGATCTGTTCCCCTCTACCACTCTGGATAGATGTGATTTCTTTAATCCCATAGTTGTCAGACTTCCATTCACCTCGATTTCTGATAGTTCTGAGTGATGGTTGTTCTATATTTTAGTTGTAATTTTGATGTGGTTGTGTGAAGAGGCATGCCACATCTGCCTATACCACCATCTTGACTGGAAGTCCTGGAAAGGCAGTTTATATAATTAAGTTTGGGAAATGCTATTAATAAAAAGTTATAGGAAAACATTCATGTTCAAGTTTAGAAAAATAGGCAAGGAGTGGACGTAGATAATTTATAAACCATTAGATTTTTTAAAAAATTTGGAAGCAACATATTAAGCATTTATACTATTCATTACCTCACTGAATTCTTTTTTCGTTGTTGTTGTTTGTTTTTGAGGAGTAGTTTTTTTTTTAATCTGCTATTAGATTTATTTCTGTTTCTCTTTTTCTTCTTTCATTTTCTCTTCCTCTTTTCTCTCTCCCTCTCTTTCTTCTCCTACACTTTACAGCACTATCATTTTAAGAAGCCACTTAAAATCTCTGTACCATATTTTTCCAGATATTAATTGGGGACAATATAACCATCCCAGGTTGCTGCTTCATAATTCAAATTTATTTCATCAAGTAGTCAGTGCCTTCTATGTTCCAGGCATTCCTGGCCCTGAGAAACACACATTATACAAATAGAGACAGACATGAACAGACACATTTCCTCACAGCGATGGGCAAGAAGACACGTAGGTAGAGAGTGAGGGGTGAGGTGATCACTACCTGGCCCAGCAGAGATCAAAAACGGCCCCGTGGGAGCAGTCATGATTGAGCCATGTTTTGAAGAATAATTAAGAGTTTCTCAGCAGCCTAAGAGGGAGGGTCATTCTAGACAGGACCTGTGCAAACATGGCAGTCTTATGGTCTGTTCAAGAAAAGCAGTTGATACACAAGATTCTGGTGAAAATTGAATGAAATAACGTACATCAAAAGAGCTCTGAGAATTTTACCTTGTTTTACAGAAGTCAAGTGATTTTTCCCTTACATGTTACCAACATTTTTTAATGACCAAAAATACACCAATCAAGCAGTGGTAATAGGCACCAACCAAGCAGCACTTGACTAATTGTTTCCTGCATAGCCTGATGGTCCATGAACGCATGGCATTATTTAGGAAGCTTTCACTAGGACCATCATTCATAGCAACCCCTGGGTGATTATGATTTTGGCCTGAGCCTTCTTTTCTGGGTTTGTGGTTGAAAACAGAACAAGCTAACTCTTCTGCTTTTTGTTGGCACCTGGCTCTTTGAAAAATTGGGAGGTTCTGGGATCATCTGTGCTGCAGCAAATCCAAACTTCTCACAAAGCCCCACTATCTACTATGCTCCTGTGGGGACCTCTAAGGGTGTCATGAATCAAGACAGAGCAATTTGTTAACCTCAAATCAGAAAATGTGCACTGTTTTCACCAAGTGTAGGTTATTATTCTGCTATGTACTACAGTAATCAGTGCTTCAATTGCCTTCTTATAGCCCTGAAAGCAGTATAGGGTACAGGTTACATACCAGGACAGTAGACATGGAATATTCATTCTTGCTGTCCAAGTGACAGAGCCCATCATTAGGAATGACGATGCCTGCCAGTTTGCTGTCCATCCCAAAATGAGAATCAGCATCACTCACAAAGACCAGGAGATGCAGGGAGTCATTCCGCCAGCCGATCTTTTCCTGCAGAGGGAAAGAAACATTTGGATTGTATTGGAAAGAGGCAGGCATTTATGGAGAATGAATCAATTGTAATTGGACATATTTAGATTAACTAATATTGCTGGTCTATTTTAGCATTTTTCATCTATTGTGAGTTGATAATATTAATGTAGCAAAAAACACAAAATTCTGTGATGTTTGCTTTTTCCTTGATAGCATTTTCAGATGATTTATGCTTCAGAAAAAATAGTTCCAGTACCTTCAGTATTCACTTGATCCCAACTTTTACATAGTTATTTTTACCAAGTTTATATTTATCCAGTTTCAATTTACAAAAAAAATGAGGGGAGGGAGGTCATAGATTATCCCAAATCCAAGCTGAAGCAAAACTAGTCAGAATGCAGCTCAGAATGAACTCTGTTTTATTAAACTGTCACCTAACATTTAGGCACATATTTATCTTTCCATTGCATCATTAAACATTATAAACATAATGATAAAAAAGAATTTCTTATCAAAATATTGCAAATTAAAATGGTCTATAGGCATGGCACCCTGGCTGGTGTGGCTCAGTGGATTGGCACCAGCCTGCAAACCCTAAGGTCTCTGGTTTGATTTCCAATCCGGGCATATAACCAGGTCTCCAGCCAGGTCCCCAGCTGGAGGCAAGTGAAAGGCAACCATACACTGATGTTTCTCTCCCTTTCTTCCTCCCTCCCTGAACTTCTCTCTAAAAATAATGAATAAATCTTAAAAAACAAAAACAAAAACACAAAAAAGATGGTCTGTTGGCTGTTTCTTAGCAGAGTTCTCCCCTTTAATTAACATTAGTCCAGGACTAGTTGGCCAAAAGCTCATCTTAACTGCACCATCCCCCCTTAACCTTTTCCTTCTTTCCCTAATTCCTTGGCCCTCCCACCTTCTAGGAACTTCAGCCCTGTCTATTTCTGGATATTTTCTATGAAGAATTGTCATCTGAAGATGAGAATCATTCCTGTAGATGGATAAGTGTTTGATTATCAAAGAAGAGTGGTGTTCTTGCATTGCTTTAGGGACAGAGCTGCTTTGGGTGTTTATTTTGCTGGTTCAAAACAATGGGTATCTAATCATATGTAGAAATTTATACTGGTTCAGGACATTTACCTTTTAAATTATTTTAGCCTTCTTCTTCTTCTTTTTTTTTTTTACTATGATTAAATAAAAAAACTGATTAATCTGATTTAATTCTTTAAAAATTGATCACAGATGACTTGTAGTAAAATTTCCTCAACACTTCTATAATTATTTAGGTTGTTTCAAATATTAGGCATAAAACTGTCCCATTATAGCATGAGTGAATTAAAAATTTTACAGAAATTCCATCTTAAGAAAAATATCCAATGTAGAAATATGGCCATTAAAGAAAAGATAAAGTTAGCCAAGCTTTTCAAAGTAGATGTGGTAATAAGATATGAAATTTGTGTTACCAAAGTAAAACACTCTTCCCCTCAGCATACCTTACACACAGCAGCTTGCATAATTGCATCAAATCCACCTTCAGGTGTGTCAATATTAGCAGAAATTTTCTGGTTCTTCACAATTTCATTGAATCTTTCAGCATCATTTGTCAATGGCAAAATGTGCTTAAATCCAAATGTAGGTAAGCAGAAGTATGGAATACTACTGCAAAAGTAAAATGTGATTAAATATTAATAGATTGAATAGTCTGGCAACATTTTCTTAATGGAAAATAAATTTTTCAGAAGTGCCTGATTCTGTAACTTGGTTATGAGTCTCACTGCTAAGGTTGTTGTTATCATCTCTCCCCCATCCCTTCCGAATTTAAACTATGTTAGCTAATGCCTAGAGCTCACTGTGTCTTACACTGACTCAAGCTCAAATAACAGATAACCAGGTGATCAGACTTCCCACTCCTGTGTGTGTGTATACATGTATGTGTAATCACTACCTCCTATTGCCTCTCAACCAAAATCCACCATTTAGTTTACATGATGACAATAATTTCTTTGTTTCCGATATCCTAAGCTGTCATCAAGTATGAGTCACCCTGTAGCAAAACTGAGAATGAAACCTTTCTTTTTCGTCCTCTACTCCCTCCTGCACTCCCAGCCCTGCCTGCCTAGGGTCCAAAAGTCAGAGTAGGGTTCTCGATGCTAGGTCCTGGCTCTACTATGACTGAGCAGACTGTTGTGGACCAGCCTAAGAATAAAACCACCACTCAAAACAGTTTACATATGGGGAAAGCATCATATTAGGATATCTGCCCCTAAAATACTGCAGTAGAACAGAAACAGCTGATCATAAATTCAGCCACATCTTTCTCTGAAAGCCAGTTAGTTAGTGGCTCTGCATAAGACTTGGCCCAAGTCACTCAAATCTCTTGAGTTTCGTAGAATGGAAATAATAGTATAGACCAGTAACATGATCATCACTTGTTAGAAGTGCAAAATCTGGGACACTACTCCAGACCTACTGAGTTAGAAATGTTAGGGGTGGGCTCAGCAACCTGTGTTATTCTAAAGCTTAAGAAACACTGGTGTAGAAACAGAGACGAAAAAGTGTAGCTCTGCGTGAGGTTGTGGTGTACTGCCTGAGGAGAGCTGGTTGACTCTTCTGAGAGCAGCTTTGCAGGGCCAGATGCCTGTCTTGTCAACACAGGAAAAACCAGTACATTTTTCAGGGTCTCCTATTCACCAAGTTCATCTGCCTGAGGTATACAGCCATGATTCCATATCTACAAACTCCCTTTCTTGCTAAAATTTCTTTGTACCCCCAAATCAATACTCTCAGTACTTGATCAGTCATTTATGCAAATGCCCAGTGTGGCAAAACATTAAAATAAAAATTGAGTAACTTGATACACATTTTTCCAGCTGGGGTCAAACAAGGCTTTGCCTTCTTGCTTTTGCTTTCATAGTATAAACAGGTGTCCTTTTCATGGTCTTTTGGTGCCATCTCTTCTGTGTCATTGTGTTTTTATGGGCCATTGTGCTATTTAGAATGGCCCTCAAGTATGGTGCTGAAGGGCTGGCTGGCTCTCTAGTGTTCCTAAGTGTGAGAATGCCTTATGGAGAACGTAAGTGTATTCAATATGCTTTGTTCTGGCATGAGATATAGTGGCTGCTGGCTATGAGTTCAATGTTAATGAATTAGCAATATATATTAAATAATGTGTTTTTAAACAGAATTATGCATTAATCAGTTGATGAAAATGTCCAGATTGCTCACAGGAACCCAACCCTGTGTTTCACCTAAGAACAATGGTTCAGCATTTGCTAGTTCAGTGTTCAAAGGCTCTTTTGAATCATGAGAATCAACTGTATGTACAAATCAGAATGACTATGGATTCATTCACACAGAGTAATAGAGCTCTACTGGGATCAGAGTGCTGCTTGCTGTCTGCAAAGTGTGGTCATTTTCATATTATCTGTAGACTCTCACAGAAAGAAGGCCACATAATATGATATGTCCTTAGGGTCCAGACCCAGGGGAATTGCAGGGCCCCAGCACTGACTGGGACAGTTTGAGATGTCTTAATACAGCCATCTCCAGAATGGATGCTCCTGGTCACACCTGGCTCTGTGGTTGGCTAATAAAACTTGGGAAGGTACAAAAGTTCATGAGACTAGAAATTGTAAATGCTATGGCTAAGGCCCTTGGACGAATGTGGCCCATACTTGCCTTTGTGAACCCTGTTTTCTCATACTCCCTTAACCGAGCAGGCCTGTTCATTCTTTTGACTATGACGGATCATTTGGTCTGGTGGGCCCAGGAGCCAGTCTGTCCCCTTTAGAGAACTTACATAAGTCACATATGTAGTTAGAAAAAGGAGATGCATTTAACAACTTTTCTCATGACTGTGGATATTGTTCTTTGACACTGCATTCAAACTAAATAAGAGGTAAAAGTGTCAGTATAGAATTTGAAACAATATCAATGGACATTTTATATTCTGTTACATTAAAAGCCATTGGTCTGTCTTGCCCTTCGATGGCTTTTATTCATGTTCCTTATTTTGTAATATAATGCTTTGGCCCTTTGGAAAACATTGCTTCACTGAATTATGCAGATCTTCCAAATTTTATAATAAAAAACATCACATTTATCAAATCACCATCAAGATCATCAGATAATTCTTGATGTATTGGGTAGCTATTAATCTTATGGGTTGCAGATGGAAGTTTTCCAAAATTCTAATTTTTAAGCTACCTCAAATTGTATCTTTGGTAATAAGTACAGATAATTATTTTCCTTTTTTTTTAAATTTAATTTTATTGTTGTTATATCACATCCATCCCTTTTTATTTTCCTTTTTTTAAATATATTTTATTCAGTTTGCTATTATAGTTGTCCCAATTATTCCCTCTTTGCTCACTCCACCCAGTACCCCTATTTCCTTGTCAAATGCATCTCCCTTTTCTAACTATATATGTGAGATTTGAATTTCCTCATGAAATGTAAACAAAACAAAATATTGCACCAGATTAAACTCAGAAGTAAGTGTAAAAACCTAGCCATCTTCTATTCAACCAGATATTACAAGATATGTAAAAATGTAAAAACAGGGTTATGCTTTTGGCCTATTTTTGTTTTGTTTTATCTAAAATTTTTTTATAAAGATGTGTTAAAGTAATATACAGTGCATTTCTAATTATAATGATTAAATAACCAATAACCAATGACTTATATTTTCTCAGCTTTTTATTTTCCAATGTGCTGAATATTGATTGATAAATATAACCCACAAAGACTAGAGCTCTTGGGGGGAGGTCTTAATTTTTAAAAGTGTAAGAGAGTTCTTTCATCTAGTTTGAGAACCACTATTTTTGAATAATTAAAGATACTAAGTGTTGATGAAAGGAAGAAAATTAATACTTATTTTGAATATTTGTTATGTTCTGAGCTCATTCAATTCTCTGAATGTCCTAAAAGGTGAATATTATTATCTCCATTTATAGGTAAGAGAGTGAGTTCAAAGAGAGTTAAAGTTTTGTCCAAGGTTATAATTTAAACCCAGGTCTGAAAAACTCCATGTCTTCCCTCTTACGTCTTATTGCCTTCCTACTAAATAACATTTTTATTCCATAATTACAAGGTTTAGATTGATCAAAGGATTGACTTTTGTGTTTAGTGTTGGAGTTCTTGGTGTGTGTATGTGTGGGGAAAGGTATCTGGACAAAGAAACTAGGAGAATTAAGGATGTAATAGAAAATGAAAAAATATAATGTTGCAGCAAAAAATTACTTTATATATAAGTTTAACTGATGGTAAATTTGCAAACAAGAATAAAAGAAACACTTTAGAAAAGAGAAAAAAAAATTGACTTTTTAAGAGATCAAATATATACTCCTCCATTAGGCTCCCATTCATTGTATTCTGTTAATACTAGCCACTGTTTATTTAGAGCTTCAAATTCAAGCCCAGTACCAATGCTTCCATTCACTACTTCACCCCGTCCTTATAGCCACTCTTTGTGATCAGTACTGTTATTTCAAGAGGGAGCTTTGAGAGGTGAAATGACACACCCAAGGCGACAGTGGGAGTGAGTAGATAAATCAAAACTAATTCCAGGGCTGACTCCTGAGTTCAGGCTCTTCACTGCACTACACCATGTGCTTCCTCCCCAAATAATTTTACCTCCTTAAGGACTGGGGCCAGATCTTCTTTCCCCAGCGAGTCCTATGCCTAGCACAATACTTGGTACATAGTTGGAGCTTGGTAAGTTTTGTTGAGTTTTCTGAGGGTGCAAATCATTATATCTCTATGGAAATCTGTTTGGTGTTGCAGGAATTGATTGATGCCATGTAGGATCCATTCTTTTCTTTTCTTTTCTTTTCTTTTTTTTTTTTTTTTTTTTTGGTCTATGAACAGAATTCTGATTTTATTTGGAGTGGTAATGTGCTTCCTTTGCAGCTAGCTATGACCATGTTACTAAGTCCTAGTCAATGAAACACAAATATAAGGGCTTGTGTGAATTTCCTGGCAAAATTATTTAAATTGAGGAAATAAAAGTCAATATCATTTATAACATTTTTAAAAATCTTACCAAACAAGGAATAGAAGGAAACCTCTCTGATCTGATCAAATAAATCCAAAAAACTAATAGCCTAACAACATAGTCAATGATGAAATGTTGAAACTTTCTTCCTAAGATCACAAGCAAGACAAAGGGCCAGTTCTATCTACTTCCATTTAAAATTGTGCTAGATGTCTGAGCCAGCATAACACAAGAAAAAAAAAGGAAAAATGTTGGAGAGAAAGAAGTAGTTATTCACAGATCACATGATTATGTATATAGAAAATTCTAAGCAAGCTACAAGAAATCAGACTGAAACTAATGAGATAATTTCTCAAGGTTGCGATATACAAAGTAAATATGCAAAATTAATTGTATTTCTATATGTTATCAATAAAGAAGTAGAAAATATAATTTAAAAATAACATTAGAAAAAATCAGTCAAAAGTTTATAGCAATAAATTAAACAAAAGATGTATAGGCTCTCTACCTTGAAAAAGGCAAAACATTGCTGAGGGAAATGAGATGACCTAAATGAATGTGTAGTTATTGGAATATTCAATATTTTTATGATGTCTATTCTGCTCAAATTGACCTATGGTTTCAATGCAATTCTAAGAAAAATCTCAGCACATTTTTGAAGAAATTGACAAGCTGACTCTAAAATTACCATGGAAATGCAAAGGATCTAGGGTAGCCAAAATAAAAGTACCACAAAATTAGACTTACACTTCAGGTTTCAAGATTTAAAAGCTATGGTGATAAAAATTATAAGGCATTATGGTTAGATGATTATATTCCAAGGAACAAAATAGAGTGTCCAGTATTAGACTCAGCACATATTCAGTCTATTGCTCTTTATAAAGGCATCAGGATAATTCAATGGGGAAAAGAAAATCTTGCTTAACAAGTAGTGTTGGATATTTTCATGGAAACAAGAGTTGAGCCAAGGTCTTTTTCCTCATTCAAATACAAGAAAACTATTTTGAGGTCATAATCATTACTATAAGAGCTTCAACAACTAAGCTACTAAAAAAAAAAAAAAAAGAAGAAGAGGAAGAAAGAAACATAGCAAGAATCTCTGTGACATTAGGGTATGCAAGGATGTTTTAGGACAAAAAAATGAACTAACCATAACATAAAAATTGATAAATTTGAACTTTATCCAAACTAAAAATGTTTGTTTGACGAAAGTCATTGCTAGAAAAATTAAAATACAATCCACAGACTAAGTGAAATATGTGCAAAATATATTTGTCAAAGAATATCCAGACTATATAAAGAATGTATACAACAGAATGTTAAGAAGACTAACAATCTAATTTTTTAAGTGGGTAAAATATTTGAAAAGATACTTCATAAAAAAAGATATAAGAATTACAAATAAACACATGAAATAAAACACTTATACATTGCTGTTAAAATGCAAAATGGCCACTCCATTTCAGAAAATAGTTCGATAGTTTCTTTAAAAACTAAAACTATACTTATAAAATTCAGCAATTCCAATTCTAAGTATCTATTCATGGGTAATTAAAAATCCATCCATTCACAGAAGAGTAATATACAAGTGATCATAACAGCATTTTTCACTTAAAAAAAAAGATTGCTGCCCAAATGTACATCAATAAAAGAATGAATAAATAAAACATAGTAAATTAATGTAATGGACTATTATTTGAAATAAAAAGGATCAAACTTCAGATAAACACAAAAACCTGGACAAATCTCAAAAACATTATTTTAAGCAAAAGAAAGCAGATACAGAAGGCATATATTACATTGTTCCACTTATATGAAATCAAAAAAATGGGTGAAACCTATCTAAATTATAGAAATCAAAAAATGGTTGCCAATGATGAAGTAGAACTGATAGTAATGATGCCTAAGGGAAGATTTCTGAGGTGATGAAAACATTCCATATCATGTTTTAGGTGGTAATCACACTGGTATATTCATCTGTCAAAACTCATCAAAATGAACATTTCTGGTGTGTGCATTGGAGCACATGTCAATTATATATCAAAAAAAAGGCAGTGGAGGACAGATACTATCTCTGATACTCAGTAATGAGTTTAGTTCCTTTCATGGTCAAGTTATTTTTGTTTATGTCAGATTCTAGTTGGGAACCATACTGAAATGTCTTAAAATGATGTTATAAAACTTGTTTGTCTTTTGCAGAGATTGATGCCTTGGGTATATGCAAGTACTAAAGGTCAATGGAGGTGTGGAAAGTCATTTAATATATACTAGATTTATTGTAGAAGAAAGCTTGGCTTGGGCCGACCCAGATCTAAGTATACAGATCATGAATTAGTCATGTGGCCTTGGGGAAATTCCTAACCTCTCAAAGCCTCTGTTACTTCCCTTGCCTATAGAAATAACAGGATTTGCTTTGACTTGCTGTTATTATTAAGACTGGATGAAGTCATGTATCTAAAACCTTCAGCATAGGGCATGGCACTAACCAAATCATAGCTCTTTTTCATTAGAAAAATATGAAATAATTTTATTTAGAATATAGCATTGACCATACAGGTAAACCATCACAACATAACTTGCCTTCAACCATCATCACCTGAATAATAAATTATTTTAATAGCTAATTACAGCATACTATAATGGAGTCACTGCCTAATTTCACACTGAATTAGGTAGAAGTGAAGGCTACAAAGGCCTCTCCCAAACAGTAAGAGAATCCACATTTCTCAAAGTATGTCAGAGCAACATGTTATTTGGCAGAAATCCTTGTAGTGTAGAAAGCTATTTTGAGAAAGTGGTGGCCATTTAGAATAGGTGGTATCAAAGGGGCTGGAGATGTTCACAGGTCAGTGGAACCCACAGTGAAAGACTTGGTCCCCGTGTCTGCAGAACACAGAGCCAAATTTGCCATATCTCAACCAACGCAAAGAGACAGGTGCTGCAACAATTCGAGGTTAGAACTGTGTATTAAGATGACTTCCCCTTGGTTCTAAACAATCCGGGCATGTGAGGAAGCTGCTGAGACCCATCAAGACAGGAGGGAAATGCCAGGGGGTTAGCAGGCTCTGGCCAAGTGCAACTCAGAGTGGGGCTATCTCTACAGAAAATCGGTGTTCAAAGAGATGCCAGAGAATCATTTACTTACCTGCAAGGGTTGGCTATTTCTTCTGGTGTTGTTTTCATAAAAGGGGAGACGGGTTTTTCCACAAAAGAGCCAAAGCCTAGTCTAAAGTTGCTAGTTAATTTAGACATCTCCTTGGAAAGCAAGGAACCCAGCTCTTTGATTGTGTTGAGGTCATCATCCATGGAGGCCGAGAGGTCCATGAGGTAATACAAGTCCACAGGATAATCCTCAGTCTGGCGGACTTGCACTTGCAGAGTCTGTTCACCACCTGCAAACATCCCACGGAAAAGCGAGTTCATAAATATGTATTGAGACTTGTTTGTGACTGGAAGAGCTGGCTATTGCATTTCAGTAAGAATTTACTGAAGATACTAACAATTTCATAAACTACGTGACAAAGTTTATAAACAAATGAGCCCATGAAAATCTTTCAAGTGTACTTAGAGCTACTGAAAGAGGTAAGAGTTAGAGGATATTTTATATCTCCTTGGGAGAACTAGCATCCATTTAGATGGGAGATAAGCTGGATTTTTTGTATGTGGTTTTAGAAAAAGGAGAGCAAAATAAAAAGGAGTTTAAAGCCACATTAAACTCTTGAAAAAATGTGAGGTAAACCTTAACGACATTTAAGCAATTCAAATGGTTATTATTAGAAAAGGCTTTTTGAGTAATACATTTGCAGTGCAAGTGACTAATATGAATAAAGAAAAGCAATTCCCAATTTCCTTAAGAATGGAAAATCTGAGTGATAACAATCAATGATATTATAATATGTAGTACAAAGTATATTAGCAGAGCAGCTATATCCCCATGTGGCATTAGATTTATTTACATGATCCAATGCTCATGTAAATGGTAACATACCTGGTCTCAATTTCAGAATCAAGCTTTGAGGTGTAATCTGAACAATGTCAGAACTATTTTTCTGTCTGCCTACACTGAGAGGCTTATTTGTAAGTATTTCTACTTGGGAGATGGGGTTTTCGATGAAGTGTAGTTGACATCCTTTAGCTAGAAGATTTGCTGGGGTATCACATCTTTCACCAACTCCAGATGGCTGGGTAAAATTCTAAAAAGAAAAAAAAAATAAAGAGAAAAAAAAAGACAAATCTGTATTTCTTCATAAGATAAAATTTTATTTTGCTTGCTTTCCTAATTAGGTTGCTTGTCACCCTCAGAATATCATATCCTTGATAGCAGAATAACTGGAGAAGTCTGCTACTCAAATGTTGAGAAAAATTGTGTTCTTCTTTTAATTATATTCAGTTCAATTTACCTAACTGTTTTATGGTTTGTTAAAAAAAGCCCTAGGACTGTCTAAGTTCTCAGTTTGTCTATCACCCAATCCAGCCTTTTTTAATTGATTCGTACATCACCTCATCTAGTTCTCCATCCTACTTTAATTCATGGATATGTCACCCTAACATTACAGCATTACTTCATTAATTGGGGGACTTTAAACTCAGTCTTCAAGTGTTCGGCTTAAGGTCTTTTAAAACTTTCTCCAGGATGTGGAAATGGAAACCAGAAAGAAAGAGAATATGGTGTAGGGGACTGCTTTTCAGTGTAAGACTTGGGAGTTTCCCAGTACCCTCTGATTCATGTGGGTAGAATGAGGCAGGGAAATGAGTGTTTCCAGGCAGAAATGTGGCCATTCCAGCCCTGCAATTTAGAAAAAGGGAGATGAGTTGGAGAGATAAACCCTTGTCCTACCCAATCTCCAGCACTCAGAAGCTTGTGAGAATCTAAGCAAAGTGAAACTTGAAGCTCATTGACTCTCATGCTTGGAAGGAGGCAGACCAATGTGCATATTGTTTTTCTCATTCCTTAGAATTCTAAGCCACTGTTGCTATTTCCACCAACTAGGAAAGTTATATTACTTCTGAAACTGATTTCTGAGACTATAATTTGTTATTTATCAGTCAGGCCTATGCATATTCGAGGCACCAGGCTAGAGGTAGCAAACTAACTTCCATGATGTATCCAAGGTAAACAGTGGCTGGAAAGGCCTCAGAATCCTTCTCAACATGTCACTGCTACCACCTATAATTATCATCTTTGCCTAAAGATTAGAGCCAGTATTAATCATAGAAGCTATTTTTCTGTCTGTTCCAAGCAGAAAGCTAATTTCTTTTTTGCGCCAACTGCCTCAACTGATACTACTACTACCCTTAGAGTGGCCTTTTAGAATAATCTGGCCTTAAAATTTGACATTAACTGACTACCAAGTATCATCCACAAATAAAGTTATCAGCAGCAACTTAAGAAGCTCTCTTAAATGAGTGCTAAAAGATGCATTGAGATAAAAATTCCAGAGGTGAACATTCTGTTAGGCTGGTTTTTTGTTTAATGTTTCTAACATGAAACTAGTATTATCTTTTTTATGGAGTCAGTGTAAAAATAATGTGGGTTTTTCCTTCTTCGTATATTCTTATATCTACTGTTGATACACAAGCTCAAAAAAGCACAATTTTAGGGGCTAAGTGAAAAAGTAGAAGAAATTAAAGGACAAAAAAAAAAAAAAAAATGAACCTTATAGACAGACAACAAACAGTATGGTGATTACCAAAATGAAGGGTGTTGAGGAGGGTAGAAGATAGTAAAGGGAGGATAAATGGTGACGGAAAGAGGCTCGACTTGGGGTGGTGAACACACAATACAATATACAGTACAGGTAATGTATTATAGAATTGTACCCCTGGGACTTAGGTCCTTTGGTTAACCAATGTCACCCCAATAAATTTAATAAAGAAGAAAAAAAGCATAATTCCTTTGCACTGCACTTTTGTTTGTGTTTCGTCCATCAGAGCAGTAGGGGAGTGAGCTGGGTTTTGCTCTGGGAGGTCCTTCCCCACAAACACACATTCAACTTGGGAGGTGGGATTAGCAGTTCTAACCAGTGTGTTGGGCACCCAGGTTTGTTCCCCTTGAGCATGCTCTAGCCTTTGCTGAACTTGGCGTTAGGATGTTTGGATTTGTGTTTAGGTTCTATTTATGAGATTCAGTAGAGAAGTGTTCTAAATCCATAAAAAGCTGAACAGCTTTTTCTTACCAAGAATCATTTACAGGTAGCTCTCTAGTGCTTCAGGGGGCAGTGATCCATTCCCCAGCCCCACTTGTATGACTTCCACATACTTGTCCCTTTGATGATATAAGGAATGTCTATTTTGGGCTTTGTCATTGTGGTATAGTTACTAAGCTCTTGAAAATACAATATTTAACAGAATTGGATATTGTCTGAACAGTAAAGTTTGCCCCAAGCTTACAGTTTTTCTCTTATAGCATAGCAGTGATTCAGAAGGGGTCCTGGCTCCCAGATGGACTACAACTACAGTACCGAAGTCAAATATATGTTTAACTTTAGGAAATGCCATCTCCATGACTCTGATGGTATTTGACATGTAAGCAGTTAGAAATGGATTTACTATAAGAGAAAGAATCAGGTTAAATTAAGGATCCTGAGTTAAATATTTTTCAGAACAGTTTGACATTCCCTCCCTCCACAAATTGCTTTAGAAAGTAATCCCATCGGTGACTACTTTGATCTGCTAATATATTCGTTTTCCCTTTTAGATTTGTTTCACTTCCACAACCCCATAGAAAGCAGGACGCTATCCAAACAATCATGGATGGAATTAGCATAAAGGTAACTGTAGTTTTTACAAGCGTGTTGAGGTCCTTTGCTTTACCTCCTGAGAACACCAGGCACACTGAGGTCCAATGAGTAAGCAGTCTGCACAGGTTTCTGCACCTCCCACGGCACAGCCACCTGTGTGTAAACCCAGCGAGACACAAGGGAGTCAGCACACACTGTCACTCCATTTGCAAGACTTACGACTCTTAACAGTACTCGACTGAAGCAATAGCAGAGTTTAGTTTTGTCTTCAAAGGTCAGTCCTCAAAATGTGGGCAATTCGCAAAGTTGATTTTTGACACCAAAGTTTATATCGGAAAATATGTATGTCTTATTAGCCAAAAATGATCAATCTCTTTTTCTTAAAATATGAGAGTATTTCAATGTTCAAAAATATAGGATCATCGTATGTATTGTCCTCATATCATCCACTTTCATTTTTAAAAATTATTTGCACCCATGTAAAACTGCTTCTCTCTTAAGTGTACTATATTTTTATGTTTAAAAATAAATCCCTGTCTCTTTTCGAGGTTATTACTCTTGTTTAAAGAAAAAATAGCTAGTAAAGTTAACAAAAACAATTGTTACAATTGTATTAAGAAGTCCTATTGTGTAGTAATGTTGTTTAATTCTCCTTATTAAAATGCCCATGCAACCTTTGTATTTATTTACCTTAAGCCCAGAGCATTTGCTGTGGGAACAGCCCTGTGTCTGCCTGTAATTTGTTAAAGCGTTCGCTCAATGACAAGAAAGCAATCAAACAGATCAAATAAAAAATGACTTCAGATCTAGTTTCTGAACCAAATGACAGGTTTGTCAAGCACACCATGAAAGCAATATATTGCAGAGCTCAGGACTTACCTTGTACGTGATCATCCCTTCCTAGAAATAGAAAGAACAGCCAGAGCACTTCAATCCCCATTCGCTTCAGTCCTCGCTGTACAGACAGATTAAAAAATGAATTACCTTCAGCACTACAAGACCAAAGCTGAACATCGTTGAAAGTCTTTCTTTCTCAAAGTGTAAAATTTTAAACACTACTTACACTGCTTTGAAAAGAAACTTGAGATGGAAAAAAAAAAAGTTGAGACTGAAATGAAAACAGAGGCTACCTGGACAGGTAAAAAAGAAAAGCTGTGTTTAAAAGCAACTTCAACATGATTTACTTCCTTGTTCTCCTTATAAGGAAGGCAGGTGTACAATCACCAAGAAGGTGGAGAAATTCATTCAGTAGAATTTTTTGTGTGTAAATTCTATTAGTCTCTCTGCATCCTGGAGAAAATCAATACCTTTAGTGAAATATTGATCAGTGAAATGTCAAAAGAGGATTGAAAGATTTAAAGTTTTTTCTAAAATAATTTTAATTAAAAACAGTAAAAATGATAAATAAAGCACAAATATGTAAATTATAAGTAAGAAGATTTTTTAATGAACTAAAGAAAAATACCTGAGATATTTGTATTCCATTTTAAATCCTTTGCAGAAAATTGAAATGAACCCTGAAAGATATAACCCATCATTTTACAGTTAATTTAAGAAGCAGGCTAGGGAAAGCAAAACATTGTATTCCCTTGTTTTTCAAATTGGGTGAAAGATATTTTTCTGTAAGTATAGAATTTTTATTTTTAAAGCAATATTGGAACAAATATACTATATTAAGATCAAAATAGACCAGAATTAGTCTCAAAACAATGGAAACAGAAAAAAAAAAAAGATACCCAAGATTCTGAGTCCCTCTTGAAAGAGACCAAGGGCTCTTTTTTGTGTAACTGTCCCAGCTCCTAGCTCACCACTTGGAACATAAGGAGGTACTTATTTGTTGAACAAAAGAGTGAAAAATTTTAAAGTTATATAATCTATAGCTAAATTCATGAGGTTGACTACATGTATTTTCCTAATGTATTCAAGAGAATGTTTTGGGATTTATGAAGACTACACATGGATAAGAATGAAATATTCACTTTGCTACTCTCCAAACTGAAGTTAGAGAGTCTCCTTTGTGGTTGGGCTTGTATCCTGACAGATTAGCTTTTAAAAGTGCATTTCTCAGCAAGCATATGAAACTTGTGAAAAAAAAGGAAAACTAATTATAGGTTCTTTTCAGAAGGCTATGTTCAATTTTCAACTCTATCATACACAAGAACCTGGAAGACCATGGCAAGAATCCCGTAGAGAGAAAACAGAATTATTAAAGAGTTGAAAGTATGCCTTTCGGGAGAAAAATACAGTTATATGAAATAAATTGATTTAGCTCGAAGAAAAAAGATTGATGCACAAATTATCTGTGTCTCTGATGTTGCTTCCATTTTTGTATCCACTATTAGCTTTCATTCCTTTATTAATCCAACAAATATTTATGGATCATCTACTTTGTGTCAAGTATTGTTTTAGAAGAAGAGGCTATGTCAGTGAAGAAACCCAAGCTCTTGACATGTGAAGCACTTGTATATTCTAAGCTAGAGAGCAGACAGATTTTAAGGAGACAGATCCTTAAAGTCAGGCAGTAATAAGGGCTATGAAAAATGATAAGGCCGTGTAAAAGGAAAGAGGGAGAGGAATGGTGTGGTTTTTTATTTAGGATAGGAAGGATTTCTGTGCTCAACTGACATTTAACAGAGTCCTCAATAACTTGGGCAACAAAGTGCAAAGGCCCTGTGGCAGCCTCATGCTGAGTCTTTCCAAGGACAGTGGAGGACAAGATAGAAGAGGGAGGGTGGCAACAGATTAGGTCAGATTATATGTGGTCTTGATCTTGAATTTTATTGTAAATGTGTTGGAATGTTATTGGAAGGTCAAAAACGGAATAATATTAATTGACATTTTAAAAGAATATTTCTGGCTGTCAATGAGGACAAGATAGGAATGAACTTTTGGCTGTTGTCTAGGGCAGAGACAAGGGAGTCAGGACTAGGATGTTGGTAATGTAGGAAGACAGGGGTGGCCAGACAAGATACAATTAGAAAACAGAAAGAGAGATTTTTAATCTGAGCAACTGAGTATATGATACTCTTTCTTGAGAGAGGTTTCTGTCAGGAATGATTAGGTTTTCTGTAGAGGATGGGGCTCAAAAATGTGTTAAATTTGAAGTGTCTAGAAGATAACGAAGTGAAGATGCCCCGTGGGCAGCTTGGTAGTGAGTCTACAAATGGGGTGATGTTGAAGTGTCAACTATAAATTTAGGATCAGCATGGTTTTAAAGATATGAGGCACTTAAATATATGAGGCTGAATGAGATCCCTAAGGAGGGGAGGAGTTCTGAGGACAGAGCCCTGGGGCCAGCCAATCCTCGAGGTCAGAAGGAGAAAGATCAAATAAAGAAAACTGCTATCTAAGAACACCCCTTCTTGCTAAAACAGAAGCCTACCTTCGTTGAAAGACAATTTTCCAAGTATCTCAAATTCCTGCCCATTCGTAAGCCTGGGCATTGATGCATTTGTTCTGGGCTATCTTTTAAAGCATGTTTCCAAGGTAAATAGCTTTTGGAGGCAGACATGATGTCTCCCTTCAGATTAAGGAGCAAATTTGCTTACACCTTGGGAATGAATGTAGAGTATGTCAACCTCTAAACCAGAAGCAGGCATGTTCAGTGCCTATTATAAAAGATTCACCTTCCCTAGATTGGGGGTTTCTGGTTTCTCTCTTGTAACACAACCCACTGCACGTGCAGGTATCACTTCTTCCCATTCAGGTCACCCTGTGGGAATTGGCCCTGGGAAACTGGTGAAAGAAAATGCTGACCCTCTGGCCACTGATATTGCTATGAATCCTTCATATCTAACTAAGGAATCTCATGTCCCTGCCAACATCGAAGAATCTGTGATTATTTAACTTGTCAGCTAAGCAAGTAAAATCTCAAGCCTTCACAACGCTTGACAACCCCCTACTTGAAGCTGCCTCTTTTCTGTAGACTAAACATGCACTTTTCCAGTCTTGTTTTGGAAGGTAAGAAGTTGCAACCCAGAAGGCTGCCTGAAGTGCCTTGGGGCTGAAGCAGCAGTGCTGTCCTGGGCCCCGGGGCTTTCCTCAGGGGCTGAGGTGCCAGTCTGCCCACCACCCTCCTTGGCAGTGGCTGCCAGACACTGGATGAGGTGAGGCAGGGATGCCTGCACCACTCTCGGTCCGCCCACTCCCAGAAAACTTTCCTCTCAGGTTCTAGCTGCCATCAACATCTCTTTCCCCTGATAATATAGTTAGACTACCTCTCTCAACCTGTCTTGCCGTTAAGAGAACCTCAGTGACTTAGCTCTTGCCAACAGGATACAAGCAGAAGTCAGAATATCTCCCTGTCCTGCCTCCCACTGTCACTCAATGTGACCCTGTGGTTAAATTGGGGACCTTGAGCTATCCAAGGGCAGAATCCCATCCAGTCCCTGAAACCATAATTGCACTGCTTCACTTGATTTGCCATGTGCTCTCCCTCTCCAGTTGCGGCCCCTCCCCAATTTCCGAGCCTGGAAGGCCCTTGCCGCCTTCTTACTCCTCTCACTTGGCGTACCTACCATGTAGGCCTCTGTGCGGGCTTTACTTCATGAACACTTAGTATATAGACGGGTAAATGAATAAATGGTTTTAGAAGGTACATGATGCAATTAGGAGAGGGAAGATGTGTTCCTCACTTGAGTTGTGATGAAAGCTGAAAAGTCTTAAAATGCAGGATGGAGGAAAGCAGCTGAATTTAAGAGAAAATACAAAGTGGAACAAGGTTGCAGTTCAACATCTACCTATTCTGTTTTCCCTTGGCTCTGCGCTGTATAATCGGTGCCAGACTCAAAGGCAGCGGGGAAACATTCTACCTCCCTGAAGAGGTGGTGCCTGGTGCCCTCTCCTGGGAGGTACCTGTCCATGCCCCTGTTGTTTCATGAGCTGGCCGACTCCCTATAAAACACCCAAATAAAAACTGTGTCCCTCTTAGCCAAGCCAACCAGATTAACTACCTATGTACTTGAACTGGAAAATACAGGTCAGAAATCAGGGGTTTGGTCATGGGGGCATGAAGCTGGCTGAAAGAGGGCACAAACTTCTACGAGCTTAGAGAAAATGTGATGCTTCATGAGGAAGCCTGTGTTAGGAGGAATCCGCAGCTCTGAGGGTTCAGAAGCCCAGGCGCAGGAAAGCTATGATGAGCAGATGAGGTAGTGAGTAGAGAGTATTGTAGTGAAAGCAGCAGAGAAGGAAGGGTCCCTGAGCCACGTGGACTGAGGAATGCTAGAGTCAGACCCACAGACTCACTCTGTTGAGGGGCTAGAACATGGCCCAGGCTGAGGGCTGCCATGGTCCCCCAAATCCCCTTCTAGTTCAGATCTTCCTGAGGCCTGGCTCGTCCTGAGTTTCCTCTGCATTCTGTCTCTTTTAGAGCCACACATATTCTTACAGCAAACTGCCATCACTTATGGGTGGTTGAAGGGGTCTTTACATCCCTTAAAATCAAGAGATCGTAAATCACATCTGTATTTTGAGATAGGCTGCTCTGGCCCATAGAATAGATCACTGTCATCTATTTGGGTGTCTGACTCTTTTTAAAAGGTCTGAGCTGGGGGCAGGTGTACTCACAGAGCACCTCACAGCTAGGGAAGCAGCACCTTCACTTCTGAGATTTAGAAATGGGCTGTCTTCAGTAGAAGGCTGACTTCAGGAAGCCATATGAACCCACCTGATGCACTGTGTTTGACTTGGTCTTTCCAAGACCCAGCCACTCATGCACATCAGAGAATGACAAATCTGGGCCAGCCCCAGGGCACCTCAAAACACTCCTAGGAGAGTAAATACTGAGTCACCCTGGCTGGGAGCCAGTTCAAACTCTGGGGACCTTAGTAATGACTCTTAACTCTTGGGATGGCCCTGTTGTGTTTACCTGCTTTATTTCAAGTACTGATTATAAACCTATTTCCTGTTGTCCTTCCATGAAAATGTCTCAGAGTGAGTAGCTAAAAGAAGACAGTGGAGATGGATGCTTCATGTTTGGGTTTGGCCCTGATGTAACTAAGCCCCAGTGGGGCTGTTTGCCAAGGCTGTGGCTGACTTGCAGGTGCAACTTGGGAAGCATAGGATCTGGAAGTGATACCTTTGGTTCACATTTTAAGGCCTTCAGAAAAATTTTTTTCATGAAGGATGTGCAAAGGTTTCCTATCAACTTGGTGTATGGTACCCACAATGTGCTGAATGCTACAGAAACTTTTTTGTGGCTTAAGTCTCACATTCTAGCCTGGAGTTTAGTTTTTTTATTGTGGTAAAATATACATGGCAAAATTTATTCTGTAACCACTTTAAGTTATAGTTTATTGGTATTAAGTACATTCACACATCTATGCAAGTTTCACCACTATCTCCAGAATTTTTCATCATTTCAAAATGAAACTTTGAACTTCCCATTTCCCCAGCCACCAGCAACCACTACTCATTCTGCTGCCTATCTCTACAACATTGACTACTCTAGGTAACTCACATAAACAGAATCACACAATAAAGCCTTTTGTGTCTGGCATATTTCACTAAGTATAACATTTTCAAAGTTTATCCAGGTTGTAGCATGTATTAGAATTTCATCCCTTTGTAAGGCTAAATAATATTCTATTGTATGAATGTACCACATTTTGTTTATCTCTTCATTCACTGATGGTCATTTGGATTGTTCCCACCTTTTGGTTATTGTGAATAATGCACTATGAACCTGGGTGTGTAAATATCTGCTCAAGTCACCCATGATGGGAGGAAGTTGGGTATAGTGGGAAGAATTTATGTTGTATGTGGAAAGACCTGGGTTCAAATATGGCCATGCCAGGTCTTACTGTGTATCCTTAGGAATAGAATTTCCTTCTCAGTACTTCAGTTTCCAGGCTGTGCAATAGTGATAATATCCACTTTTCAGGATTATGGTGAAGATTTAATTATACCATTTTGGGATGGATCCAGATTTTGTGGGGCCTAAAGATTTTATGATTTAGGGGGCTCTCCTTAAGAAAGGAATGTAGGAAATAAACATACAATTCCAGGAAGCATGGAGAGTCTCAAACAAGATGAACCCAAAGAGGCCCCCATCAATACACATCATGATTAAAACGCCAAAACTTAGAGACAAAGAAACTTAAAAGCACCAAGATAAAAGCAATTAATTACCTACAAGGTAATTCCCATAAGACTGTCAGCTGATGTCTCAAGAGAAGCACTTCAGGCGGGAAGAGATTAGCATGAAATATTCAAAGTGATGAAAAGCAAGGCCCTAGAGCCAAGATAACTCTACCCAGCAAGATTATCATTTAAAATGGAAGGAAATAGAGACAGCTTCCTAGAGAAGAAAAAGCTAAAGGAGTTCATCACCACCAAATCTGTATTATAAGTTGTTAAAAGTTCTTCTTTTTAAAAAAGATTTTATTTATTATGTTTAGAGAGAGGGGAAGGAATAGAGGAAGAAAAGGAGAGAAACATCAATGTATGGTTGCCTTTCGCCTGCCTCCAGCTACAGATCTGGCTAGAGACCTGGCTTGCAACCTGGTTATGTGCCCTGACTGGGGGGAATCAAACCAGTGACCTTTGGGTTCACAGGCTGGCTCCTTATACACTGTGCCACCAGCCAGGTGAAAGTTCTTTAAGAAGGAGAAGAAGGAGAAAACATCAAAACTATGAATACTAAGTGGCCATAAAAAAGAACAAAATCTTACCACAGCATGAATAAACCTCGAGGGCATTATGCTAAGTGAAATAAGTTTGTCAGAGAGAGACAAATATCCTATGATTTCAGTTACATGTGGAATCTAAAGAACAATATAAATGAACAAACAAAACAGAAACAGACTCATAGATACAGGGAACAGACTGAAGATTGACAGAAGGGTTGGGGAACTGGGTGAAAAAAGTGAAGGGATTGAGAAATACAGATTGGTAGATACAAAATAATCATGGGGATGTGAGGTACAGCATAGGGAATATAGTCAACAATAATGTAATTACTACATGGTGCCAGTTGGGTACTGGAAATATCTGGAGGGAACATTTGTAAAGTTTATGATTGTCTGACCATCATGTGGTCTGCCTGAAGCGAATACAAAATAATATTGAATGTAAACTGTAATTAAAAAGCCTTTAAATTTAAAAAAAGTTTAAAAAGAAAAGAAATGCACATTGGAAATAAATTAAGAGTGAAAGTATAGGTATTTAAAATGAAAAAGAAAAAGAATCTGTGACAATAAACGAGTGAAGCCTTGGAGATTCCAGGTCCTTTCTACTAGATAGCACCTTAAGCAATTCACTAGAAATCCTTCCCGGTGGTAATCTGCCCTCGCATCCCGACCTGGGCTCCCAGCCACTCACAGGTACCTGCGCAGGCTACGGCCCTGAACTGAAGCTTCATCCGTTTCCTTGCAACCCATCCACTCGGATTTTATTCAGGATCTTGTTCATCGTAGTTCATTTTATTGAGCACTTTCCATGTGCTCAATTAACATTTAACATTTATTATTAAACACTATTAAACATTTATTAACATTGACATATATCATCTCACCATTGCCTATGAAGTGGGGACTGTCTTACCTCCACTAGATGACGAAACTGAGGCGCAATGAGCCACCCAACCTGCCTAAGGTGACACAGCAGCTCAGGGAGCAGGACCCTGAGAACAGATTTCTCCCTCCCACCTGCACTCTGCATTACTGCAAAAAGTGCCACGTGCTAGATCAGTGGTCCCCGACCCTTTTGGCACCAGGGAAGGGTTTCATAAAAGACAATTTTTCTACAGACCAGGAGTGAGGGAAGACAGGAGATGGCGCTCAGGTGGTAATGTGAGCGAAGCTCTGCTTCTTTGACGCCGCTCACCTAACACTGTGCTGACCGGTTCCTAACTGGCCACGGACCAGTACGGGTCCATGACCTACAGGCTGGGGACCCCTGTGCTGATGAAAAACATTTGTAGAATCATAATGCAGCTCTCAACAAGAAATGAAATCTCTAAGGAACCTTTCAATACATTTGTCTCTCAGTCTCTAGACCCCTTGTCCCAGCTCTAGCTCTGTGGTTAGCAGCCTCCTTTTCACCTTGTGTGTTGTTCATCCTGTCAATCAACACAAAAAATGAGACAGAAATGTGCTCCTGAATCATTCAATCCCTTTTTTTATTCCTGCTCTGATTTAAGTCCAGTACTTATCTCTTAAAAATAAACTTGAATGAAACACGTAGCCCAATCCTTCATGGGAAGGGGACACCCTCGGCTGGGAAGGCGGGTCAGGGCTGAGGCCTGAGGAAGGTGTCACAAGAATGCCTCGTGGCCCCGAGATGACTCACATTCACTACTGGTCCTCCATCCAGTTTGGAGCTCAGTAGTTAGTCACACTGCTAGTTTAAGGAAGACAGTTGTCACTTGGCAAGTCTAATATAAATCTTGTGTGTTAGGCTTCCTTGAGAAACTCATACACTTCAGGTTTTGGAAATTACTTTGAAGTTCACAAACACTGACTCCTGCCCTTTAGTTTGTGGAATAAATCAAATAATGAGATTTTTCCATAAAATATCAGAGAATGTGAATTTACTTAGACTTGATTCTGAGAACCAGACTCTCTCTTTATGCCTGTGTTTCCCTATCTAAGCAACAAATTGTACACTATGGCCAGAGGCCAGAGGAACAAATGGAAAAATTTTTTGTTTGTTTATATATATATATATATTTTAATGTTATTTTTGTTGTATTACATCCATCCCCTTTTTTGCTCCCTTCTGTCCCCCTCCCCACAAATGGAAATATTGATCGCAAAGTGATCTGCTCATTCACAGCATGCAAAAGTGCTAAGCATTCTTTTCTTTTCTTTTTAAAAGATCATTTAAATAGTCTAACCAGGGGCTAGGATTCCTTGTTTTTTTGTTTGTTTGTTTTAGATTTTATTTATTATTTTTAGAGAGAGGGGGAGGGAGAGAGGCAGAGAGGGAGAGAGAAATCAATGTCTGACTGCCTTTCACCTGCCTCCAACTACAGACCTGGCTGGAGACCTAGCTTGCCTGGGAATCGAACCAGCAACCTTTGGGTTCGCAAGCCAGTGCCTTATCCACTGTGCTACCAGCCAGGGTGGATTCCTTATTTTTAATCAAACATTTGTTTTTCTTTCTTTTTTAGAAATTGTTGTTCTATTAGTTGTCCCAGTTGTTTTCCCATTGTGCTCCACTGCATCCCCCTGCCCCCAAGTCAATCCCCACCCTGTTATCAATATCCATGGATTACTTATACATGTTTCTTGACTAGACTCTTCCTCTTCTTTCCTCCCTTCTCCCACTCTGTCTTCCCCTCTGGTCACTGTCAGTCTGTTCCTTGTTTCCATGCTTCTTGTTCTACTTCACTTAATTCTTTATTTTGTCCACTAAGTTCCTGTTATAAGTGAGATCATATGATATTTATCTTTCATTGCCTGGTTTATTGCATTAAGCATAATACCCTCCATCTTCTTCCACGATGTCAGGAAAGGTAAGAGTTCCTTCTTTCTTTCTGCTGCATAGTATTCCACTGTTAAATGTACTACAGTTTATTAATCCACTCATTTACTGATGAGCACTTAGGCTGTTTCCAGCAAAATATGTATTTGTTTTTCGGATGAGCACGATCTCTTACCTCTGGAGTAGGCAGTGGTATTCCTAGTAAAAATTGACTCTGATTCATCCATTCATTCATTTGCTTACTCATTCAGCAATATCCCAGGCACAATTCTGGAAACAGAAGGTTGATTAAAACCAACAAAGTTTGTGTGGGAGACAGACAATAAACAGCCAAACAACTGAAGATGTCAGGAAGTGAATAATGCTAAGGAAAATAAAGAATGATAAGAAGTCAGCGATTGACCAAGATGGGGTAGCCAGACAGACCTCTGAGTGGGCGGCAGTAGGCAGCACCCTAGGGAAGTAACAGAGGGTGTCACATTGCCCCCTGGAGGAAGAGTAAGTACAGAGCCCTCAGCAGGAGCATTTGGAGACAAGCAAGGTGGCTGGTGAGGATGATGAGGACAGCGGGCGATCACAAGGAAACAACAGGGGACAGGCCAGAAAGCCAAGGGGGAAGTGGGGAGCTTGTCAGGAGAGCCCCGTGGGCCATGCTCAGTTATCTGGGTTGTATTCTGAAAAGAGAAGCTTTTGTGGGTTTTGGTGGACATGCTGTAGCATGTGTTTTGAAAGGCTCGCTTTAAGTGCAAGAATGGAAACTGGTAGATCTATCAGAGGCTATTTCAGCAGTTAGGGCCAGAGATGATAAAGGCTTGGATAGAGAAGACAGTAAAAAGTGTTTGGATTCTGGATATCCTTCTAATACAGTTTACAGTTGAATTACTTATAGGAAAAGAGAAAGTGAGGGCTCAGGAATGGCTCCAAGAGTAATAGAGGCTCCCACTTGATAACCCCCACCATCACTTGCAGATTTCTCCAGCCATGTCAGAGAGGGAGGTATCATATAGCATCCGCCCATCGTGAGTGTGACAGTGAGACCTAGTCAACTCTAGTGATCCATGGAGCCCTATGGGGTCATAAATATAAAGGTGTCCTGTGTTCTGTGGCAGAATAGGAAAGGTCAAAATTGTGCAGACAAGTGCTCTATGACGAGACTGTCTACACACTTCTGCTGTTAACATTCCTCCAATCCAGTAAAAGACCAGTTAGCTGATATCTCTATTCTAGGATTCCCCATGACTTAGCATTTGGAGAGCAAAAGAAAATGTGAGGGGGACAGAGGGGAGCAAAAAGGGGATGGATGTAATACAACAACAATAAAACTAAAAAAAAAAAAAAAAATGTGAAAAATCCCTATGGTCCTATAGTTCTCTCTAGACACACAGGTAGACTATTGGGTCAGTTTCTTCCTTTCTTTTTTTATTTTGAAATAAATTTATTCTTATATGTAAATACATAAACAGTCATTATTTTTAAAAGATTTTATTTATTATTTTCAGAGAGAGGGGAAGGGAGAGAGGCAGAGAGGGAGAGAGACATCAATGTATGGTTGCATTTTTCACCTGCTTCCAGCTACAGATCTGGCTGAAGACCTGGTTTGCAACCTGGTTATGTGCCCTGGCTGGGAATTGAACCAGAGACCTTTGGGTTCACAGGCCAGCACCTTGTCCCTTGTGCTACCAGCCAGGGCCATCGGGTCAGTTTTAATAGCAAAAGCATCTCTCCTAACAGAATTTGGAAAAAATGTATCCCTCTTCAGGCCATTGTAAGAAGGTATGAGAAATGGGTATATTTAATTTTTTTAAATCCTCGCAAAGTGGAAAGATTTCAGGGTTTTTTTTTGTTTGTTTTGTTTTTTGTTTGTTTGTTTTCACCTTAACGATGCAACAGTAGGGAAGGTTGTTATTCTTTAAAAAGCTGGGGGAAATGATGGCCAATAATTATATCTGAAGAATACCTTTGAGGAGCCATGTGGAGAAGTTATTAATTTCGATGGCCATTTTATGGACTTTTCTGACTGCTGCTGATGGCCACTCATGGAATTCTATCAATTAGTTTACACAAAATCAAAAAGGGAAAAGGACTGAGCATGATTCAAACACTTTAAATCATTAGAAAAGCTAACCAACAAATTATTCTTACAAGTATTGAAAATGTCATCCACCTAGTGTTCTTTCAAGAACTGGAAGAGGAAGAAGAAAAGCTTTAAAGCAAATTTAGATGTCATGTCATTAAGATGGTATTTCAGATTTTTGTATAATAGAAGTAATGAATCTATATACTGTTGGGCATAATTTTGGTTAGACAGAAACTGGCCCCAATGAGCTGTGAGGTGTGGGAGGCTTGTTTGAGTACGAAAATCACCTGCCTGTCTTGCAACCTGGCATCTCAAAACTACTTCAGGTGAAGCTGTGCTTGTAGATGGTCCCCTGCTAGTACCATGTAGCTGAGAAACATGTAACAATTTCTTCACTCAAAGCACAGTGCACCTAATGGCTCAACAGCAATTTCGACATTCACTAAAGTAGTGAATAATTTTCTTCATATCAAGGTGTGCAAAATTTTAAAATTCCAACCAAAACATATATAATTAATTTTGATTAAAAAAATCACTGTTACATTGATGAAACTATGATACCTTGAGCATCAATAGAGTAATGCCTGATAGCATGGAAAATGCAGAGCTCAGCCCTGATCTCAGTTCAAAACTTGGTGGATTATTGGACATTCATTGCCCAATGTGAATTAATTTTAAAAATATTTGAAGCCTAAACTTGAGGTAATCAGAACTAAGAAGACAAAATTGAAATGTTTATCTCCACCCATGAAAGGATATAGTTGTATGTATGTCGCTGGAGGGAGAGCACTAAATAAAGTTTGAACTTTGGATAATAATGCATCGGTACTATTTCCCAAACTGCATTCAGAAAAGAGCTATTAATCCTTGCCCTGATAGACGATTAACCTCCCCCATCAGAAATTCATGAAGCACATTACCTTATTAAACACTTTAAGAAGACTGACAGTGAAGAAAATTTGCCTACATTTGTTTAACAATTAAACAAGCAAGTATTTGCTTAGGGAAAGCCTTTCTTCTTCATGTACTTTTTAGCATCCCTGGATCCATTTCCAACTAATATAGCTTCAGAAGTGCAACAAGAGAGAATAGACAAGCAGGGAAACCTCAGTTCTCAAAGGTAATTTGTTCCGGAAGGTTGTTCAAGAACCAAATTGTTCGAGATGGGAGACATTGGAGAACCAAGGTTTGACCATACTGAGTTTTATGAAATTTTAGCTAGCCTGCTGTCAGAGACCAAGAATTGAATTTAAACATTGTAAATAGATTTTCAAAGAAAATCCAAGCATGAATTTATTTATTTCCCAATGCATTGAATGCATTGTCCAAAATATTTTCCTAGAGAAAATGCTTTTTCTAAGAAAAGTCAAGAGGGCAGCTCTGTTTAGATAATAGTTCGGATAAAGCATGGGAGTGGGAGGCACTGATGACTCGTTACTATAAATCTCTAAACTCAGACCTACGCCTTAACCTTGGTTCTTAAAAAACTAAGATATTACAGCCTTAGTGCTGAATGACCTGGGCTGGTTTGCTTTGTGCAATGGATTCCAAGCACTGCTGTACACTGCTATGACACTCTTCCTTGGGCAGAGGACCAAGTTGCTGCTCTGGTCTGCTCTTTCCATGTTCCTTATTGGTACAACAGCCCATCCCCAAGCTCCCAGTTGTCTATCCATCAACCCGTTTGGCTTCCAGAAGGTCCAGAGAAGCAGTAGTCCCCTTGTGACAGCAGCATTCTCTTCTTTGGGTAGAAAGCATCTCTTCAGGTGAGGAAATGTGCAATGTGTTGTTCCAGACCTGTTCCCCCACCCCACACTCCTGCTTTCTCAAGCCTTTAGGAAACCTAAATTCAGGCAAGGGGAGAGCAATCTGCTTGAATCTGGATCTCTTCTCCTGAAAAATCTCACCTCTTACAATGAACAGTTTTATGTCATTCTCTAGCAATGAAAGTGTTGTGTTTTCCTTGGGATGAGAAGCTTAGTGACTATATGAAATAGGCAAAATAGCAAAGAGTCACTATAACTCATTTTATTTAATTTCCAAGGAAAGAGTAAACTAGGGTACAAGTGTTTTTGAAAACATTAAAATCAGTGGCAGATAAACAAAAAAGTAGTTGTCCCAGAAGCTACTTAGACTTTATTTATTTATTTATCTTTCTTGCTGTTCTGATTGGGTGTTTTTTGCTTCTTAATATTCCAAATTGCTGATTTGATTCTTGGCTTCATCTATCCTACTGTTTATTCCCTGTGAATTATTCTTCACTTCAGTTAATGTATCCTTCATTTCTGAATGATTGGTTTTTTTATGGTTTCCATGTTCTTTTGTTTTATTTTTTAATGCTGTTGAAGCTCTCATTGAGAGAGGCAAATAACTTGCCCATGGCCTCATAGTTACCATGTGGAAAAGTTGGTCTTAAGTCCATGCAGTCTGATTCCAGGCGTGTGGTTAACTCGGACTGCATTAGTGTTACCCTAATAATATTATTTCAAGTTCAGTTACTTATTTGTCAGTTCAGTCTCCAGAGTAGCAGAATAATGAGCAAACTTGGCCCAGGTTCTTGCTTTCCCCTCCCCTAGTCAACGGTTGGTCATACTCAGGTTGGAAGTTTTCAAAAACAAAACACAAGGTCCCTGATTCTCACAGTTTTGAGTAGGTCCTGGAGGGAACTGGGGGGCTTAAAATGATGAAATTTATTCTCTCACAGTTCAGGAGGCCAAAGTTTCCAAATGAAGGTATTAGCAGGGTTGGTTTCCCCGGAAGTGTTCAAGGCAAACTGCACCACCCCCCCCCCCCGCCCCCATGTCTCTTTCCTAGCTTCTGGTGGCTGCCAATCCTTGGGGTTTAAAAATACTTCAAGGGTATTGACTTATCGACACATTGCCCCAGTGCTTTGTCCTCATGTGGCTTTTTCCTCTGTGCTTTCTTCCTATCTGTGTCTTCTCCTCTTCTTAGGAGGACATGTTATTGGATTTAAGATTCACCTAAATCACCTAGCAGGATGATCTCATCTCAAACTCCTTAACTTAATTACACCTTTAAAGACCCTTTTCCTAATAAGGTCACATCTAGTCACATGTTTCAGGTGAGCATATCTTTTGGTGGGACACCACTCAACCCACTTCAGGGGCTATTAATGCACTCAGGTTATTGTGAGGATTAAATGAGATAAAATTACATACATACTTGATGCATGGTAGGCATGATTTAAAATGACAAGTATTTTTTGTTATTACTATTTTGTCCAATATGAGCACCCCTCCCACCCCCAATACAAGAGGATTGACTTGGTGGATAAGTGCCTTTATTAAAATAAAGCTATTGCTCTGGCTGGTGGCACAGTGGATAAGGCGCCAGCCTGTGAACCCAAAGGTCGCTGGTTCAATTCCCAGCCAGGGCACATAACCAGGTTGTAAGCCAGGTCTCCAGCCAGGTCCGTAGCTGGAGGCAGGTAAAAGGCAACCATGCATTGATGCCTCTCTCCCTCTCTGCCTCTCTTCCTTCCCCTCTCTCTGAAAATAATAAATAAAATCTTTTAAAAACCCATAAAGCTATTTATCTATATCTAGTTTATATAACTATTATTCACATTAACAATTATTTTATATTATAGTCTTTGTTTCTAACACTTAATCTTGTCAGGAAATTCACAAGGCTGTGTGAATTCCATCTCCCTTGTTCCTTTTTTGGACAGTAGGGGTGAAGAGATATCTTCAGTTAACCCTTTCAGCTAATGACATTTGTCAGAAACACTGAAAGATTTTAAGTTTACAAATGATCTCCTTGTCAAAAGAGTTATGAGCCAGAGTCTTGATGAATGAATTTCCTGTTCATTGCCCATGCTGATAGACATGGAGCAGAAAAAGCAGCTGGGCAGCCTCAGCTGTTCTCTGCCCCCTGGTTATCCTCTGTGGTCACCAGAAGCAGCATTCTGTTTTTTGATCTGGATCTTTATCTCAGAGACAGAGTTACATCTCAGGGCTGAGCATTCAACCCCCACCTAACTCCACACCCACTGTATTGCATGGCTATTCCATCCTCTGCCTGCTCTGTTTCCTGTGGTCACTTCCTGGTGGCCACAGAACTCTGAGCTGGCTTCAGTGAATTCCTTCAGTATTTATCAGAAAGCCATTGTGTCTCACAATATAAGGGCAGCAGGAAGAGCCTTTAGTCAGCTGAGTCCAAATTCACTCACTGTCTCTCCAATCCTTTCTTCATACAGTCAATCGTAGATATTCACTGAACATCCACTCTTGGTAAGACATGATGCTAGGTGCAAGTTACAGTGGTGAGCAAGCTTAATGGACAGCTTCCCAGAGCGACAGTGAGTCACCTCCACATGGCCTGAGTAGGTGTCTGTATGATCTCTGATGAGCATTGATAGTAGCTTATATTTTACTTAGACATAATTCTTTCATATATATGTTCTTAAACCTGAGCTCTGTCTAACAGAACCTAGAGGAGAAAGGAGGGCCTGTGACCTTGGAAGGGAAAAACTATTGCATCTTTGTTTGCACTAATCCGAGACTGAAATCAAATATTTCCTTCCATTAATAATGTACACAAAAGATGAGGGTTATAGTAACAGTGCCTGTAACTCTCACTATGAGAAATCACACATATTTTTTATATCACTTTAGAGATGATACAAATATCTCAAAATGTTGTCAACACTTATTATTGTATCAAAATCACAGCAGTCATTAGATCTGCCACTGGACTTTGATGTTTGAAGTCTTATTAAGAGAAATGGCTTAAAAGAATGAGCTTCAGACCTGGCTGGTGTGGCTCAGTCGGTTGAAGCACTGTCCGATACACCAAAATGTCACAGGTTCGATTCCCAGTCAAGGAATATGCCTAAGTTGCAGGTTTGGTTCCAGGTTAGGGCATGTATGAGAGGCAACCAATTAGTGTTTCTCACATTGATGTTTCTTTCTTTTTCACCACTCTTCCCCTCCCTCGAAAATAAGCATTTCCTTGGGTGAAAATAAAAAATAAACAAACAAACAAAAAAGAATAGCTTCAGCCACTGGGTGGAATTCTGTCTCTCCAATGATGTTCATTTGTTCCTGGGAGATCAAAAATAGCAGCAAAAATAGCAGGTGGACAAACTAGAATTGCAATTAAAATAACTAAATAAAGAACAATTAACCTGAATAGCCAACTGAAGACTAGCTGAACAGAAGCGTTCTTTTCTCTTAACGTAAAATATTTGTATTGTACATTTTAGCAATTTGCATGTTAGCTATTGTGTAGATAACACTGTGAATTTTTTTAAATATTTTATTTATTAGTTTTTAGAGAGAGGGGAAGGGAGAGAGGCAGAGAGAGAGAGACATCATGTATGGTTGCCTTTCACCTGCCTCCAGCTACGGACCTGGCTGGAGACCTGGCTTGCAACCTGAACACTGTGAATTTTTGTGCCTATTTTTATTTTAAGAATACTCTTTCAAATACAAATACACTCCTATCTTGCCTCTCAGTTTTGTTTTCAATTATTTAGTATAAGTTCATAGAGCAATTTTTCCCAATTCTTTAAAAAAAATGTATTGTTGTTTTACAGTTGTCCCATTTTTCTCCCACTACTCTCCCCTGACTCATGAACAGAAGTCTTATTAGGATTTATAGAAGAAACCACATGGAGACTAGCAGGAAGAGTGGAGACATGAAAAGGGCTGGCTCTGCTCCCACAGGCAGTGACTGAGATTCCAGAAGGATACCTCAGCTGCTAAGGTTCCCCATAAGGAGCATGGAGTCTCAACTCCATGCCAGGCTCCACAACTTAGAGTACAAAGCCAAGGAGTGCCCACATAACATCTGGCTTTGAAAATCAGCAGGGATTCTGTCACTCAGGGAAAGAGCGAGTTTGCTAGAGACACAGGTGCTCTCTTAAAGGGCCAACACCCAAAACCTCATTTGCAGATACTCACCCTGGGTTCCAGTGGATAGAGGCTGGAGTAGACTAAAGTTGTATGAAGAGAGAACGGGGTTTGTGTCTCCGGGGAAAGAGCTGAAGGAACAGTTGCCAGGGTCCCTGCACCAAGTCCTTCTCTCACACCACACACACAATCTTTCTTGGTGAAGAACTCCCTTCCTTACAGCATTAGCATGCAGAAATGTAATAGCCCCATCCTCTGAATTCCCTGTCATCCCACCTTGTGGATCTCCCACCCTACTAAGTTGTCAGCTAACTGGGTCTCAGTGTACAGGTCCAAGCTGACTTGAAGCAGTGAAATGGGTTGCCCACCCTGAGAAATACCTAAGGCTCTGCCTCCTACAATGTAACAGGTGTGATAGCTGTACCTAATACAGGGGCAAACTCAGGGAGGCTGTCAAGTGGAGGAGACAGAGAAGTATGGCCCAAAAGAGGGAGCAGATCAAGGCTCCAGAGGGAGACTAAGTGAGGAGGAGATAGCCAACCTATTAGATGCAGAGTTCAAAACACTGGTGATAACAATACACAGAGAAACGACTGAGTATAGCAAATGCATAAGGAAAGAAATGGAAGTTACACTAAGTGAAATAAGGAAAAACCCACACAGGGCCAATAGTAAAGGGAAGGAAGCTGGGATTCAAAGCAATGTACTGGTAAAGAAGAAATAAACAGTCAAAAAGAATAACAAATAAGCCTCAAGTGAGTAGAAGAAAGGAAATAAAGGAAATAATAAAATCAGGGAAGAAGTAAATGAAATGAAGCCTAAAAAACAATACAAAAAACCAATGAATCCAAGAGCTGATTCTTTGAACAGATAAGCAAGGTTGACAAACCTTTAATCAGATGCATCAAGAAAAAGGGAAGTTCCTGGCTGGTGTGGCTCAATGGATTGGATTGGTACCAGCCTGTGAACCCAAAGGTTGCTGGTTTGGTTCCCCAGTCAGGGCCCATAACCAGGTTGCAAACCAGGTCTCCAGCCAGGTTCTTGGCTGGAGGTAGGTGAAAGGCAACCATACATTGATGCTTCTCTCCCCTTTTTCTTTCTCCCTGCCCTTTTCTCTGGAAAATAATGAAAATCTTTAATAAAAAATAAAAAATAATTTTTAACTAAAAAATAATAAAAGCAGAGAAAATTTAAAAAGAAAAAAGAAAAAAAGAGAGAACCCAAAGCATTAAATAAGATATGAAAGAGAAGAAACAACTGACATCGAAGAAAAACTTGATACAAAAAATTGTAAGAAACTATTATGAACAACTATATGCCAACAAATTGGACAACATGGGCAAAATGGATACATTTCTAGAAACATACTTTTCCAAAACTGAATTAGGAAGAATCACAAAATATGAATAGACTGATTACAACTAATGAAAATAAAGTTGTAATTAACTCCCAACACACAAAAGTCCCAGATCTGATGTGTTCACAGGGGAATTTGACTAAACATTCAAAGAACTATGCTTTTCAAACTATTCCAAAATATTCAAGAGGAGGGAAGACTCCCAAGTTCATTTTATTAAGCCAGCATTGTCCTAATTCCAAAGCCAGATAAAGATACTACAAAGAAAGAAAATTATAGATTGACATCCCTAATGAACATAGATGATAAAATCCTCAACAAAATATTAGCAAACCAGATTCAGCAATTCAGTAAAAAGATCATATACCAAGATCAAATGGGATTTATTTGGGATGCAAGGCTGATAAAATATCTGCAAATGAATGAATGTGATAAACCACATAAACACAATGAAGGATAAAAATCACATGATCATGTCAATAGGTGCAGAGAAAACATTTGAGAAAAACCAGTGCTGATTTATGATAAAAACTCAAGAAAGTTGGGAATAGAGGGATCATTCATCAGCATAATAAAGCTCATATATGGCAAAATCACAGCCAACATCATACTAAATGGGCAAAAACAAAAAGATCAGGAACACCATAGGGATATCTGCTTTCACCACTCTTATTCAACATAGTATTGAAAGTCCTAGCCACAGCAATCAGACAAAAAGAACAAATAAAAAGCATCTACATTGAAAAGAAAGAAGTAAAACTGTCATTCTTTGCAAGTGACATGAACTATAGAGAGAACCCTAAAGATTCCACTAAAAACTGATAGAGCTCATAAGTGAATTCAGTAAAGTACCAGGATACAGAATTAATATATAGAAATTAGTTGCATTTCTATACAACAATAATAAACCATCAAAAAGGGAAACTAAGAAAATAATTCCATTTACAATTGCATCAAAAAATAAAATAAAATGCCTAGGAATAAATTCAACCAAGGATATAAAAGACCTGTACTCACAAAATTATAAGACACTGAAGGATATACCAATAAGTGGAAGTATATACCATGTTCATGGAAAGGAAGAACTAACATCATTAAAATATCTGTTCTACCCAAAGTAATCTATATATTTAACATAATGCTTATAAAGATACCAATGCCATATTTCTTTATGTTTTTAGGTCTTTTTTACTGATTATGCTATTATAGTTGTGCCAAGATTCTCCTCTTTGCCCCACTGTCATGTACCCCACTTCCCTCCCAGCAATTTCCACTCCCCTCAGTTCATGTCCATGGGTTGTGTATATACGTTCTTTGGTTTCTCCTTTTCCTTTAGTATTTGTAGCATGGTCCTGTCCATTTTGTACCTACCAATTATGCTTCTTGATCCCTGTACCTTTTGTCCCATCTCTCTCTTCCCCCTTCCCACTCCCATGATCTCCACATCTATGATTCTAATCCTGTTCTAGTTGTTTGCTTATCTTGTTTTTTAGATTCAGTTGTTGATAGTTGTGAGTTTGTTGTCATTTTAATGTTCATAGTTTTTACCTTCTTTTTCTTAAACAAGTTCCTTTAACTTTTCGTATAATATGGACTTGGTGATGATGAATTCCTTTAGCTTTACCTTGTCTGGGTAGAACTTTTTCTGCCCTTCCATTCTAAATGAAGCTTTGCTGGATAGAGTAATCTCAGTTATAGGTCCTTGATTTTCATCACTTTGAATACTTCTTGCCAGACCTTTCTTGCCTGCAAAGTTTCTTTTGAGAAATCAGCTGAGTCTTAAGGGAACTCCTTTATAGGTAACTCTCTTTTCTTTCTGCTTTTAAGATTCTCTTTTTATCTTTAGCCTTTGGCATTTTAATTATGATTTGTCTTGGTGTGGTCCTTTTTGGGTCCAACTTATTTGGGACTCCCTGTGCTTCCAGGACTTGTTTGTCTATTTCCTTTACCAAATTAAAGTTTTCCTCCATTATTTTTTCAAATAAATTTTCAATTTCTTGCTCTTCCTCTTCTCCTTCAGGCACCCCTATAATTATGATGTTGACACTTTTGGAAATGTCTCGGAGTCTTCTTAAACTCTCCTCATTTTTTAAAATTCTTATTTCTTCATTTTGTTCTGATTGACTGTTTACTTCTTCCTTATGTTCCAAAATATTGATTTAAATCCCAGGTTCCTCCCATCACTGTTGGTTTCCTGTATATTTTTCTTTATTTCACTTTGTATAATCTTCACTTCTTCCTTTATTTTGTGGCCATACTCAGTCATTTTTCTGAGCATCGTTATTACCAGTGTTTTGAACTCTGCATCTGACAGGTTGGCTATCTCCTTTTTACTTAGTTCTTTTTTTTCTGGAATTTTGATCTATTCTTTCATTTGGGCCATACGTACCTGTCCATCAACTTAATAGCCTCCTGTGTTTGCCTCTATGTATTAGGTAGAGCTGCCCCACCTGTACATTTTAAGGGGTGGGGCTTAGGTATTCATCAGTGCTGGACAACTTGTTTCACTGCTTTGTGGTGCTGTGTGTGCAGAAGTAGTCAGAGAGGAAACACACGAGCTATAACCTCACACCTGTCAGAATGTCTGTCATTAATAAATCAACAAACAACAAGTATTGGCAAAGATGTTGATAAAAGGGAACCCTCATGCACTATTGCTGAGAATACAGACTAGTGCATAGTCATAGAAAACATTATGAGGTTTCCTCAACAAAAATTAAAATGGAACTGCTGTATGGCTCAGGGATTCCATTTCTGAGCATATATAAAAGAAATCTGGAACATTAATTTGAAAGAATCTAAGCACCCCACCCTGTTCATTGTAATGTCATCTAGAATAGCTAGCTAAGATTTGGAAAAAGTCCAAGTCCCCATCAGCAGATGAATGGATAAAAAGCTGTGGTACATTTACACAATGGAATACTACTTAACCATAAAAAAAGAAGAAATCCTTACTCTTTGTGACAGCATGGATGAATCTAGAGAGTATTATGCTAAGTGAAATAAATCTGTCAGGGAAAACAAATACTACATGATTTCACATATATGTGGAATCTAATGAACAAAATAAACTATAGGCAAAATAGAAACAGACTCATAGATACAGAGAACAGACTGACAGCTGTCAGATAGGAGGGGATTTGGGGAAGTGGGTAAAAAATGTGATGGTATTAATTTAAAAAGTACCTCATAGACACAGACACAGTATGGTGTTTACCTCGAGAAGGAGGTTGGGGGGAGGTAGAAGAGGGTAAAAGAGTGATAAATGGTGGTGGAAGGGGACTTGACTCTGGATGGTGAACACAGTACACTATATAGATGTTGTATTATAGAATTGTTCACTTGAAATTTATATATTTTTATTAACCAATGTCACCCTAATTCAAAAAAATTAACAAAATATAAAGTGTTAATAGAGATGTTATATTTTATAACAGAAATATGTTTTCAATATGTTTCAATCTAATGCACTTTCCTTTTTAAAAAGATTTTGTATATTATTTTTAGAGAGAGGGGAAGGGAGGGAGGCAGAGAGGGAGAGAAACATCTATGTATGGTTTCCTTTCACCTGCCTCCAACTAAGGCCCTGGCTGGAAACCTGGCTTGCAACCTGGTTATGTGCCCTGGCTGGGAATTGAACCAGCAACCTTTGGGTTCACAGGCCAGAACCTATCCACTGAGCCACTAGCCAGAGCCCACACTTTCTAATCATATTTTATTTGAGGAATTTAAAACACTTTTTCTGAAAAAGAAATCATAGGCTTCATTAGACTGGCAAAGGGGTCCATGCCATACCAAAAAGTTTACAACCGCTAAGTAAGGACACTACTCATGCCATCTGAAGACCATTTTTCTAGACCTTCCAAGACCCATTGGATTCATCTTCATATTTTTATCTCTGAAATGAAATTGAAACATTAGCTAGACTATAGATATAGGCCACATAATGTTTTCTGGATCATCTAATTAAATGTGCAAGTTGGTCCCATGGAAGGTAAAATGTGCATGGTCTGAGGTTTCCAGAATAAGGTATAATATTTACTTATTAAAAAAAAAAGAACAAAATTAAAGAACATATATTAGAAGTATACCACTGGACACCCTATAAAAGGTATGATGGAATGGGAGGTATAAAGCTTTCTAAATCTCTGGGAACAGAATTCCCCTCACCCCATCTCAATATTGATTAGATTTTGTACCCTTAATTAACTTCTACATATGTGTTAAGGAAAATAGGACTGTCTGCTTTTGGACAGTCAACTTAAAAAATTTACATTTCACTTCTCCAACTCCCATCTCCACAAATAACAGTAATAATTCTTATACCAATAATAAGATTTCGTCACCCCCAAAACATGCCCAACCGCCTGCTAGACTTCTCAATTCAAGAGTCAATGAGCAAAATAGCCTTCAACCTACTTTTTAAGGTTAAGTGGCCTATCCCCTCCTAATTCTTTATCCATCACTCACATATTACACATAAAACACTGCTTTTATAAGTGAGCCATCTTTTGGTGATTCTCCAAAAGGTATAGAATAAAATCCCAAATACCTCAACCTAGCATTCAAAATTTATCATATTTCCCCCAATTGTTATAATTTATTGTACATGGCTCTCCTATAAAAACTGTGGCTTTTGTCAAATGAGATTTCTGCCATTTCCCAGTAACCTATTTTTATCAGATTTTGCTCACTCCTTTATCCTTGTTGGAAATGCTTATGCTCACCCACCATGTCTACTTAGATTATACATATTTTATGCATCCTTAATTGCCAAGCTCAATGCCTTTCCCAGTACCTTGTCTACGATAGCTGTTCTATATGACATGAATTTCCCTGAATAGCCCTGAAAATAATACTCATTAAGGATTTTTAATGAACTATGGTGAAGTTAATTTTTGTCATGTGAAAATAGCACACTTTCAAGCAAACAGTAAGCATTCAATAAACCTTGGCTTTGCCAGTTATTGATTATTTGGTCTGGAGTCTCTAACTTGACTTATATAATCTTTAGTCTTTTTCTTGGTAAAAAAAATTGATACCTTACAAGTTTGTTGCTAAAATTAGAAATAATGTATGTCAAGGGTCTTATATAATATAATATAATATAATGGGACATCTCCACCCTAAAGCAGATTATCATCTATATTGAGAAATAGATATAAATTAAAAGAGGCATCATGTGATACAGGGAAGGGATAGTAACAAGGAACTAGAAGACTTAATTTTCCTCCCAACTTAGCCTCTCCATAGTGACTTCTCCTCATTTTTTCCCCTAGTTCTTAACTTCCTCATATCTAGCTTCAAAGGAGGTGATGCGTGTGCAGTAGAAAATCCCTGAGGTCTTTCCCTACAGCAGTACACCATAATTCTAGAAGAAAATAAAAACAAGATCATTGAACTGTAATTTTGAGTTTTAATTAAGTGTGGAGAGTGGAGAAAAGTTATTCAAGGTCAGTTTTTCAGGATGGGATTTGAGACAACTCTTTTTTTAAAAAAGATTTTATTTATTATTTTTAGAGAGAGAGGGGAAAGGAGAGAGGCAGAGAGGGAGCAAGATATCAATGTATGGTTGCCTTTCACCTGCCTCTAGCTGTGGACCTGGCTGGAGACCTGGCTTGCCACCTGGTTATGTGCCCTGACTGGGGAATCCAACCAGTGACCTTTGGGTTCACAGGCCAGCACCTTATCCACTATGCCACCAGCCAGGGCTGTTTGAGAAAACTCTTAAGGGGAATGACATAAACTGGTGAGAAAAGAGAAGGGGAGGGGCCAAGAAAAGCGCAAGGAAGCATTCACGTCAATCAAAATCTTGGAGAAGTTGTGAAGATAAGCATCAGACCACTGACTAGATCTGAGGAGTTGGGGCTAAGATGCAGTTGGACTTGAAGGGGGAGACCAGTTGATGGAAGCCATGAACACCCAGCTGCAGAATTTAGATTTGAACTGGTTGGCAACAGGGAGCTGCTGCAGGTCCTGGGTCAGAGAAGAACAAGATGATAAAAACAATTGGGAGATAACACCATGGTAGCTACTCCACTGTTGATGTAATAAAGAGACACTAGAGGAAGGGACTCACAAAAGGATCTGTGGGAGCTCTTCCTCTGAGGCCAGATTAGATTAGAATTCCTCATCCCTGGTGTGAGATGATAGGATCGTTGACTAGGATGGTGTGGTACATTGTTTAATTGATCGAAATATTCATTTTATGCATTCAAGACTCATAACGATCAATACTCAATTATGATATCAAGCCTGGTCGTATAACTTGCAATCCTGTTAATGTAATGAATATCACATATCTCCTCCTATTAAACTCAGAGGAACTTTGTGGCTTTCTCTGGCCAGTCAAATATGGCAGAAATGATATATGCTATTTCCAAACAGAAGCTTCTAGAGCCACTATGAGGCCCTGCTATATTCTCTTTTCTTTCTGCCACAAAACTGGCAATGTTCCTCAGAAGAGCTGCTTTATAAGACTAGACATTAGAATGAAAAGGAAGTGGAGTAGAGCTGATTTTGACCAAGAGCTGACACATATATGGGAATAGAAATTGTCATTGTACCCTGGCTGGTGGCTCAGTGGAAAGGCATCGGCCTGCAAACCCAAAGGTCATTGGTTCGATTCCCAGTCAGGGCACATAACCAGGTTATAAATCAGGTCTCCAGCCAGGTCTGTAGCTAGAGGCAGGTGAAAGGCAACCATACATTAATGTTTCTTTCCTTTTCTTCCTCTCTCCCTGCCCTTCTCTCTAAAAATAATAAAATCTTTAAAAATAAAAAAATTAAAAATACAAATAAAAAGAAATTATCATTGTAACCTACAGAGGTTTTGGAGTTATTCAGTACTTGTTACTACAGCTGTTTTTAAAGCCTGAGCTGACTGATACAGGTAAGTCTAAAAGAAGACTCCATGAAAAAGAATAAAGAGGGAGAAGGGGGTTTCTGCTAATTTAATAAGGAAGAGGAGAGCAGCACTTCATAAGCTCAGGGCATCAGGATATTACCACACAGAGGGGAGCAAAAAGGGGATGGATGTAATACAACAACAATAACATTAGAAAAAAAAAAAAAAAAAGGATATTACCACAGCAGTGATAAGGACCTTATTAAGGATTTAGAGGTAAGTGGAAGGCCAAGGAATCATTAATACTGCTCTTGACCTTTTGAATTAGAGCTGCCATTAGGGGTCAGGCCTAACCTGACCTCCTGCCTCCTACTCATGTTTCTAATTTGATCCTAGTATGAGGAGGACAGTGCCAGATCCAGTGGAAAGTAGCATTTCTGTAGCTCTCACACCAGATCACCAAGTGTGTTCAATGTTGATCTTAGGGATTTGGCTTTTAACTTGTAAGTGATGGGAGTCTGATGAAATGAGAGAAGTCAATAGGAATGACTGTTGGGCTCGTAGCAGTGTCCTAGATGGACTGAAGGTGTGAGAATGAATCTTGGCGAAGGGGATCTGATGTACTGCAGGGCCATGGGAATGAAGAGGGATGGATGTCTTAGAGATCGAGTTCATGTGAACTGATTTACCAACTTGCTCCTATTTGATAGCATTTTTCTCTTTTACATTATACCTGGAATCAGTGAAACTTCCAGAAAAAGAATCCAGAAATTAATCTCCAGTCTCACAATCAACCCATTACAGGGTCTGCCTTATCTTCCATCTAATCGCCAAACCCACTTATCTATCATAATGATGATGATGATGATGATAATCATCATAATAATAACAATAGCAATAATACAATAGTTATTCTGACTCTACTATGTACCTGGCACTGTGCTGAGTAGTTTGCACACATTTTTTCATTTAATCCTAACTGTGGTTGGGCCATTTGTTAAGTTAATGTCCCTGAGCTCCAGTCTCAGCCTTCCGTACCCTGTTTCGTGATACTAAATTGAGACTGCAAACTACAGTTCTGCTTTGCCAGATGGCTCATGTTTGGCTCTGCCAACAGGGGCGATAGAGGGAGGCTGCAAATCTGGGGGAGGGAGAAGGGACCTGCTGCTTCTTGTCTGCTTCCTGTTTCCCATTCTCCCCAGCAATACCTCCTGGCCCCAGTAGTGGAACTAATTCCAGCAGCATAATCAAATCTAGTTTGCTGTTTCTTCAACAATCACAGAACCAGCCTCATCATGCCCACTCAGAGACCTGAGAGCCAGCCCAGCATTTCCCTCCTCAGAGGTACGAGTCCCAACCCTGTGTGATCCCTCCTTAAGTCTCTGAAATTTCATAATTTTAGATCCTTCTCTCTTTTCTACCAGCCACAAGGGCTGTAGGTACCTTCCCCAGTTGCTACCTCAGTGATATTTTAGACATATCTTTTCACCTTTTTAGTCGCCTAGTTAACAACTTTGTACCATATCACAATCCTTTCTATTTAATTCCTTCTGCTGAAGTGATGTATCCTTTCTGTCTCCTGCTGGGGCCCTGGTTGGTACAGTGAGGTAAGTATTATTCTTTTCTTTTCATAAACAAGGTAACTCATACTTCATATTAAGAGAGATTAAGTAGCCCAATGTCATGCTGAAAATAATGCAATTCAAGCCAGGATTCAAACCCCCATTTTATTCCAGAGTCCCGGTCATAAGTGGTCCTGTTTTTGCTTCATTTTGAGTCTCAGTACCTGGCTCACTTCCACGCTTTCTCTCCTTTGTGTTTCAGTATGCGCCATCCCTGGCCACACTGCTTTCTTCCACCCTCTAAGTGCAGGTGGAAGGCCTGGGGGTGCAGGGGTGGTGGTGGGGATATCATCCTTGCAGCCAGGCCTAGGACAGGTGCTGCTGGTGCCCACACCTATGACATGAGTTCAGGACTTGCTATCCCAGGAACCACTTTCAAACCTTGACTGGAAGTTCTTGCTACTCAGCTTCTCCTAAATGGAGCACCGGGGGTGCGGACAGCCAGGTGGCTTGGGGCAAAAGCAGGCTGGGAGGAGTGAGCCAGCAGAGGGATCTGCCTGTAGGGTCCAGTGTTCGGCCTGTCTGTTGGGCAAGGAAAGCAGAGGCTTTAAATCTTGGTCCTCCATTAATAAATTCTTCTCAGGGTACTGTAGGTTTGCTCAGCACCATTGCTGGACTGGCCTTCTTTAAACAAAACAAACAGAGCAATATAAATAGTTGATCCTCTCAGCCACCAGTTTCCAGCCTGGGAGTTCCCTGCAGGTCTGAAGTGGCTTGTGCTATGGGCGAGGCTGTGTGGAATGAGAAAGGAGGTGAGCCCTGGGCCAGCTGCTCCTTCTCTGGCTTCCAGACAGTCTGACCTAAACCCTCTTTTCTGGCTCCTCAGTAGAAAATGCCAGTCTTAGCACCAGGCCTCCCCCAGCCTGCCCTCTGCCCCGTGCCCCTCTCTTTTACCCCAACTGGCTCTGGGTGAGATGATCAGTTGACTTGTGGAAGGTGACCGGGAGTGGCCTGGAAACAAGGCCGGGCCCTCCTGTCCCTCACATTGGCCTTGCTCCAATTTCATAGATTACGAGAGGAAGGACGGGAAGATAGATCACTGCAAATGACAAGGAATTGTGGGAAGGGCCAGACTGTTTGTTCTGCTCCTTATGTTGACAAACAATATTAATTGAACAAGCCAAAGTTTGCCTGTGGTATTCCAGGCACTGGGGTGAAGGTGCTGCCTTAATTCTGATAACTTGCATAGTAGGGCACTGGGGTAAATGCGTCTCTTATTGTTGACATTGTAGATTTGCCTATTTATGACAATTTTCTAGGAGATGGAGGGCAAGTGTTTTGAGGAAGGAGCACCCCTTCTTTTCCAATTTGCAAAAGATACCACATGGGACCATTAGTTCACTTGGACCACCCTGCTTCCTCGCACATGCACCCCTGCTCTTGATATATATTTGCAACTCTAGGTGTCCATACATACTAGACGCACAAGTGCTTTTTTGTTCCTTTTGGAGAGAGAATTGAGGAAGAAGCTACTGGAAGAAGGAACAAAGTAAGGAAGATGGTAGGACTGACATGTTCTTCACTCTTCATCAAGGTTTGAGGACTCTGAACTTTGGCCAAAAAACAGATAGCTAAAGCAGATAACAACTCAATAAATTGCCCTGGCTGGTGTGGCTCAGTGGATTAAATGCTGGTCTTCGAACCAGGGTACATGCCTGGGTTGCAGGCCAGATCCTCAGTTGGGGGTGTGCGAGAGGCATTGATGTTTCTCTCCCTCTCCTCCTGCCTCCCTTCCTCTCTCTCTAAAAATACATAAATAAAACCTTTCTAAAAACACTCAATACATCTTGGAGAAGCAAGGTGTGGTCAGTGAATTGCCTTGGAGTCCAGAGACAAGACCTCAGGAAAGGAGCTCCTGTCTGCGTGACACCTGGGACTTTACTGGCCCCCGAGATCTGCAGGCCTTGAGGGCGCACAGCCTGTATGTGGGAACCCTGCCCACCCAAAGGCAGATGGCAGCAGAGAGGTTCCCTGCAGCTCGGTAACACGGACTAGTGGGCACCCTGGATGACTGATGCTAACTGTATTTGTGGGTGTAGCTGCAAACCTCACAGATTTTCGAGACAACCACCTGGCAACAGCTAGGAGACCCACTGTGGGGAAGCTGAGCACCTGCTATTTTTCATTCACCAAACATTCAGGGAGTGTTAGGGGAAGTATCAGGGTGGTCCTTTCTAAGAGGTGATGTTGTCTCTCAAGTGACTCTAAAGGAGAAGCCTGACATGGGGAGAGGAGGCATTTCAGGAGGAAGGAACAAGTTCAAAGACTTTGAGGATGCAGTGTGGCAGGCTGCTAGGTGTGCCAGAGTGGGCCAGAGTCATGGGTACGGGGAGACTGGTGGAGGTGAGAGAGCTAGGAACCAAGACCTTGAAGGTCCTAACAGAGCACTTGGGTTTTCCTTTCATTGAGGCTGAAAGCCATTAGAGGGTTAGGGGCAGAGGAATGCTATGGTTTGATAGATGTTGATAAGGTTCTTAAACCAGCAACCATTTGAGGTTTGCTCATGGCAACCGCTGATGGAAGTACTATTATTATCCCTGTCTTAAAAGCAGAGAAGCTTTCCTTAGAGAATTCAAGAAACCTATCAAAGGTCAGCCAATGTGGATCAGGAGCTGGGATTTGAATCCAAGCAGAAGGAACCCTGCACTTTATCACTAATGTCTACCGCCTCACCATTCCTGAAATAGTTCATCATACTGCAAGAACCTTTCCTCCCCGTAATAGATGTGACAGCATCCTTCGAGCTGCCAAGTCCTTGCTGACCTCCCAGGGATTTCACTCTGCAATCATCATTCCCACACGCCCACCTGTCGGTGCTCTCTAGGGGGTGCAAATGCCTTTGGGTAAGGATCTTATCTCAATTTATTGAGCAACACTCTGGGGTTCCAGAGATCTCATCCCATTAAAGCCTGCACACTTATTTAATTAAAAACAGGTCCAAATGCTGAGACTTGGGAGATTGCCTGCCTGGCAATACAAATCTATAAATCCCATTTCCTGCTGCTTCCAGGCTGACTGTAAATACCCTGAAAATTCAGCTTCACTGGAAATGTTTTGACCATTCTGCTTCTGACTCAATGGGTAGTAATAAATAAAAAATGAAAAGTGGTGGGAGAGAAACTGGATTACATTTATTTAAAGCTTAATATGGTTCAGCTCATGGAGCATGCTTGAGGGCCTCTGTTTTTTCCTGTCATGTCTGACTTGGTCCTTTCATTCCTAAACCCAAGCCCTCAGGGTCTGGATGGCAACTTCTTGCTTCATTGATGACTCACCTTCAGCTATGAAGGTGGTGAGGACAGATGAGTCAGCATCATTTCAGAAACAACAGAAAGAACTTCAGAAAACAGAAAGAACTTCAGTTTTGCTATCATTAAGGCGATGGTATATTTCCATCCCAAAGCAAGCACCAAGGACAATTCATGAATTCTTCATGGGACAAAGGAGCAAGATATCTGAGAATGAGGGTGTTCTAGGAGTCCTGGATATATGACTGCCATGTATTATATAAGTTTGAAGTCAGAGTCTTGGGTCAGTGTGGATGCTCTAAATGGATGGTATATTGCTCTCCTGGTCACAGCAGCTATAGTGATGCAACAGTAATTATTATAGTTAGCCAAATAGCCCCAAATGCCATGATCCCACGGCCTCCAGAGCTAGCCTAAACACCCCTAGGATATCCACCTATGAAGTCAACTCTGAGGTAGGCAGACTTCCCAGAGCTGGTGGTGAGGCTGCCTGGATTCCATATAGGACCAGTGGGACCAGCTGGTCTGCTGAATGGACCCACGGTGGCCCTTCCAAGTGGGGGTAAATGAGGTGGAGCTGCGAGCTCCCTACTCTGCTGCTGTAGACATCTACCCACGTTGAAGACGTGTCCTTTGAAAAGCTTTTGTTCTAGTTGCCCAGCAGTGGCATTCGCAGTGCTTACCAGTGATGACTGTGGCTGTAGACTGTGATGATTTCTATCCCTTTGTCTATATAGCACATGCATGGATGTACACACCCTGCAGCCCATATTTACACAGACACTCACAGAGCTTTCCAAACTACAGGACAAAACCAAATATGTGGATCTGTTCTCAAGAGGGGGTGGCTAGACCACTGCAAAATGTTGAATTGTTTCATTGACTTCTTGTTTTCCCTTGCATGCAGCTCTGTTTAAGTATTAAGAATTGTTTTACATTTCCTCAGAGTACAAATGGGGAAGGATCTGGTTCTCTACATGTTGTTAGAAAGGTGTCTTCTACTTCAATCAAGATGGAGACGTAGGTAAACATGCCCTGCCTCCATGTATGACAATAGCAAAAAATACAACTAGGCTACAAAACAAGTATCACCCAGAATGGTCAGAAATTGAGCTGTGTGGAAGTCCAACAACCAAGGATTTAAGGAAGCCACATTCATCCAGGGTAGGAGGGATAGAAACACAGAGAGCCATGGAGACAGGAACAGGCTGTCCACTTTCATGTATTGTACATACCTCAAGAGCAAGGGATCCCGGCCCTAGTTCAGATCACCCGGGCCAGGGTTCCAGCACCGGGAAGATGAATCCCCATAACTTCTGGCTGTAAAAACCAGTGGGAGTTGGGGCAGTGGAAGAAACTGCGGGATTCTCAAAAGACTCCTCATAAAGAGCCAGCAATGTACTTAGGACTCACACATACCCACCTCCTCTGGGATTTGGCACCAAGGCAACAGCTGGAAGGGCACCACACTTATGAGTTTCACTGCTAAAGATAAGTGTCCGAGTCAGAAAGGATACTTATCTCATTGGAGTTCAATTCTTTCAAGCAACAGATGCTAATATCTGCTATGTGCAAAATCTTAGTGAGGCTTTTAAGGATGTAAAAATGCATAAGTTATAGTCTCTGCTTCCAATAAACAAAGATGAATTTCTTTGTTAGTGATAGAAGGTAATTACATATATTTATAATTAACCTTTAAAAGATAATTTCACAGACCCATTCTGAATGGGACCCTTTTGCCATAGATCTTTCGATAATCTGAGCTTCCTTTCTCTTGGGGTTACAATGTTATTGTAAGGCAAGGAACTCTTTGCCATACTTTGCAAACTTGTGAAGAATGTGGCTCTAGGGCAGAGGTGATTACAAATTAGCTCCTGTTAATTAATTATGCCTAAGTAAGTGTGGCAGCAGTGCTGTCAGCAGGCTTGGTACACCACCCCAGAGGCCCAGGAGGGCTGGGTGTCACTATACTGCCATTGTCTGCCCATTATTGCCTTCAGCTCCTCCTTGGCATCGGTAGATAATTGCCTCCCAACTGAGTAGGTCTGAACCTGTTCATTGAGCCTCCTTGGCAGGGGTGTAACCAAGCATCTCCAGGCCTCATCAGCCTGTGGGGGCTAATTAGATCACATTTTCACTTAAATTTTGCTCGCTAATTGCTCCACCTGTGTAACTATGGCCCTCCATGCCTCCCCTCTCTCAAAGCCTCTCTACCTATGTGGGGTGAGTCCATAGAATATACCACACATGCTCAGAAACCATTTGCAGCTCTCAGAGATTCATGGCTTGTGGGTCATTCAAAGTTGCCCCTCCGCCGGTGTCCTTCATGAGCACACCGCTGCATGGGGCCCAAGTCTGTGCCTCATTCAGAGCCTGTCTTCCGGTGCCACAAAGCCACCACTTTGTGCCCCAGCTGCCAAGTGTTGCAGAGCTCTGTGTTTTCTGGCATTCCTTTACATACTGTGGCCACACCACATTTCTTGCTGAGGAAGGGACCTCTGTGCTGGTTTTCATGTTCTCAGTGCCAAAGCTGTGCCTGAGGATCGAACATTCTCTTGAGCAAATAGCTCCTCAGCATCTGGCTCTGGTTTCACTCCCCGAGAGGCTCAAGCCTTGCTGGGCCCCCATTCATGGTCCTGAACAACACCCCTCCTTCCATTTTTCCCTATGTCCCCACCCCCCATTCATTAAACACTTCCTAGCTCCTTCAGCTGAAAAACAAGATGATGCAGGTCAACCACACCAATTAATGCTTGGAAACTGGGTGGGTTCTGGTCTCCTGTGTCTGACCTCTGCTTGGACTGAGCTGGCCTGGATACAAGCAAAGCATTGGCCCTCTAATGTGCATACTCCTTTTCCTGGCATCAGACAGAGGGCAGCTGATAGCTTCTTGGCAGCCAGGCCCTTTGACTCCTTCTCCTTGCTTTGTCCTATCATGTCCCACAAGGATCATATGAGAAAATGTGGTGACAGTTACACTTAAATTGACACCAGTCATATCAGTGTAATATGAGGTTAAACCATTCCTGAATGGCTATTGGCCATGACATTTATTGGTATTTATCTAGTCATTTATTCAAACATATTTATTGAGCACCTACTCTTCGACAGGCTCTCTTCTAGCCACTGGAGATATAGGAGTAAGAGGATGATATGCTAACGGGGAAAGATGGACACTAAATAAATTCATTAAAAATAGTAAGACAATATCAGATTGTGACAAGTGTTCTGCACTTCGAGGGTGATGCGGTAGAGGACAACTGTCTACTTTTGAGTGGAACACCAAGGAAGGCCTCCCTGAGGAGGTGACTGCAAATTGAGATTAGAATGAAGAAGGAACCACCCCTGTGACCAGCAGAGGAAAGAGGATTACTGGCAGAGGGGCTGGGGTGGACTCCAGGAGCCTTGATGATGGAAAGAATGTAGGTCTTCTAGGGTTGTGCCTGAAGAGCTCAGTCCTGGGCAGGAGAGGGCCCAGGCAATGGAGGGCTGTGCAGGCAGGAGAGACATTTGTTTTTGCTTTAAGCAGAATGGGAAGCAATTAGGGTTTGAAACAGGGGAGACACATAATCGGATTTGTGTTCTGCTGTGAAAGGAATGAACTCTCATGGCACAAGAGAGGCAGCAGGGAGACCAGGCAGGAGTCTATTTAGGACAGATGGGAGAGGCTGGTCATCCCGTGACTATGTCAGACCTGGAAAGCAGACACACAGAGACAGATGTGTGTGTGTGTGTGTGTGTGTGTGTGTGTAGTGGAAGTGAGGGGCGTTGGAAGCAGAGCTGAGAGGATGTGTGTGTGTGTATGTGTGTGTAGTGGAAGTGAGGGGCGTTGGAAGCAGAGCTGAGAGGACTTGCTGAGGGATTGGATGTAGATAACTAAGAAATGAGGGATTCCAGAATTTCTAGACTGGCAACAAAAGAGATCAGAAGCCCCACACCAGCTTGACGAAGGGGGTTGTCAAACTATCTGGAGGGTGGTTTATCCTACAAGGTGCCCTCCATCACCACCACCACCTACATGTACTGGAGAAACATAAAGAAAACCTGCTCAAAAAATCAAATGGTTTCAGATTTTTTTTAAAGCATGTTTGAAAATAAATTATAGCCAACTGCATGGGCTAGTAAGTCAAATAACTTAAAAATAACCTGAGGCAGCAGTTCTGTTTACCCAATGAAATATCCATAGCAGGGGGAGGGAGAGTTCAGGAGCTGGGCAGGTCTTGGTGATTTTTGATAACAGTCTTCAAGCTGGAATTTAATTTATTTTACTTAAAGGTAAATGCCTATTCTCAGGAAGACTGCCTGCCCATCCCATCCATCCACCAAGAACCTGAAAACCCAGACCCCAAAGGGACATCCCGCATTGCCATCATCCACTGTGCCCCAATGTTTGCTGACTTCACAAACACATCTTGATGGAAGTACGAAAAGCCTTGCAAAAAGATTCAATGTATGAAGTAAGGAACCTCTCAGAGCTCTGAATTTACGGATTTCTGATTTTCGACACTGTACTTATTCTTTTAATTAAAGACGATAACCACTTCTTACAGGTTCTTATTGACAAATAAAAATACTGATGTCACTCAAGCCTATGACATGATAATCTTTCATTAAACTGGGAGTATCCAGGACTAGCTAGTTATGGGAACGTCTTTCCCAAGGTCTGAGACGTGCTTCTAATTCTTAGTCACCTGAAGTTACTCATTACCTAAAAGGGCATAAAGAGTTTAGTGCTAGCTATCGTACATTTTGTGCTGCTTTGTTGAACCAGGAAAAATGCAGACGGCTGAGTCATAGTTTTCAAATAGTTTTTTAATGTCACCTGGAGTGAAGTTTTCCTAGAGCCATAGTAATTTTATTGCTTTCCATGTTACTCTGATCATATACTTTGCAAGATAATTCTGTCTTTTGCTTGAGGATATTAAATACATATTGTAAGTAAGTGGGGAGTAGCATTATCAGAGTAATCTTAAACAGATGTAAAATTTTTAAAATACAGCAAGATATCACTTAGGGTCTATAGAGATGTGACAGAGGAAAGGAAAGGAGATAATTAAGAATCTTGAAATTGTCACAGTTTCATTACCTCTGAAGAACTACTCTGTGTGATTTTCAAATCGAATGTTTATTTAATTCAACAGATATTACATACCTATGATAAACCTAGCCCCATTATACAGAATAAGTACATTCAAGCAGTTAGTAAATGAAATAGTTTAAGTACCGCTGAAGTATAGTAGAACACCATGGATACCAGGGCCTCTCTTCTAGGAAACTTTACTGAATTGGGTAAAAACTAGTTCAATGACAAAACAAGGTACCTTGTGAAGTGGGCTAAAATGCGAGGTTCCGACAACATGTGCTTGGAAGTCAAAGGTGTAGAAACAATGCAGCTGAAATCATCAAATTTCTGATCCCAGCTAACAATCCTTGTAGGGTGAGTAGGGTCTGGGTGGGACAAAATGTAGACTGACATAAATCATGTCATTTCCTGTGATGGAAACAATTTCCTCGGAGGCCCTGATGCCTCATCTCGCCCTGAGCCTGTGTGCTGTTGTGGAGGAACTTAGTCACAAATTATCTTTCTTATCTGTGTTTGTGAAATCAGGCTGGACCTAAACAAGCTGATGGTAACTCATCTCTTTAAAGGAACTCATTTCCCAAGAAGAAGAAAAAACTGGAATGAACTAATACTTATTGAAGTGATTTGAGCAATGAAAGGACAGAATCACCACTTTCCTCTACCAGTTCTAGGAATTTCATTTCCTCTACCGATGAGACCTGACTTCAAAGGGCTTAGCTCTTCATTTTTGGAGTTTAAAAAAAAAAAAATCTTAACAATCATGAAATTCCTTTGGCTCAGACAGTTCAATTGACTTAAAACCAGATTGACAACTCTAGAGATTGTCCAATTCTAAAATTATCAGGGCCACTAATTTGTCATGTGTGCAACCCTGGACATAATTATAAAGCCCCAATTTCTTCATCTTTAAAACATTCAAGTGTCTCAGAAAATGAAAGCTAAAATTCATTCTCTCACTTTCTTGCTCTCCCTCTCCAACTAAAATAATGCCATGAATATGATCCAACATATTTTCAAAGCTATAGTTGGCCTTGTCACTTGCTACCTGTGTGACTTTTCCCAGATAGTTAATTTCTATAAAACTGTTTCTTCCTTTGAAAATCTTCACAATAAAACCATCTGACAGAGGTATGACAAAGATTAAGACAATTTGTGCAAAGCGCCTAGCACAGAGGCCAACATTTAATCAAGTACAGCCCTTTTTCTTAAAATTATATATTTAGTTGCAGTTTGTGGAGCATTTTTATAAATTTTACACGAACCTTTTAAGGTGAATACAATTATTACCCGTTTTAGAGATGAGAAAACTTTAGAGATGAAACTAAACAACACTAAGTCTAGGGACATGGAGTAGCAGAAGACATAGTTGAGATGCCAGTTGAAGTACCATTTCCATGGTACTTACCCCCTGCTCTAGCTGAGACACACAAACTAAACCTAAAACAAAACAAATTATATTTGTATTTCATACAGTGCATAGTGAGGCCCCATTAACTGTCATTCCTTTCTGAACCTCATTAGGTAGCTCGAAAGGGCTCTAGGTGACACTGATAAGGTGGTTCTCTACCTCTGTGCTGTCTCCTAGGGCAGTCACTATATGTGGCTATTGAGCATGTGAAATATGATAAGTCTGAACCGAAAAGTGCTACAAGTATAAAATACAAACTGGATTTCAGATACTCAGTATAAAATATGTAAAATAGCTCATTAATAATTTTAAATTGATTATATGATGCAATGAAAATATTTTTGGTATGTTATTTCACCTTGTTCTCATTAATTTCTTCTAATGTGGCTCCTAGAAAATTTTTAGTTGAATATATTGGCTTTCATTTGTGGCTTGCATGATATTTCTATTGTGCAGAGCATCCTACCTCATCCTTTGCCCTTCCTCTCAGCCCTCCTCACCAGCACTCTCAGGTCTCCAGCCTGGTAAACCATGATTTGCTCATCTACTTCATGACAGCATTAATGATCTCTCTCTGAAAAAAAATCAACTTTTGTTTTCAAATACTTAATAGGGGTCAGGAGGGAACATAAAGTGGACCAGGTGTTGGTAGTAATAGAGGGTGGTGGGGACTGTAGCAAATCAAAGCATATGTTTCATCCAAAGGGAACCACCCAGCTCTAGCTAATTGTTGGCTTGTTGAAATTGGGCTCAATGTAGCCAGGTCTTTTGATTTCCCAAGAGCAGCCAGAATCTAGATACTTATGTGATATTTCCCAATTTTTGAAGATTATCGATGAAATAAAAATTTTAACAAGCATTACGAAAGGCCTATAAAATCTGCCTTAGGGCTCTATTTGGTCAGTTGGCTTCAGTTTTTTACCTCTTTATTTACCTGGTCAGCGGTACAATGGATATGTGGAGCTTGTCATGCTGGCTTTGTCTCAACGTTTGTAGAGCTGTGAAAATCCCCCCCTTTATAGATGAGACTCTGTGGTTCGGAGAGAAATGAGTACCTCACCCACAGTCACACTGTCATTGACTCAGGACAAGAGGGAGAGGTTTCTGACTCTCTGTCCACTGATCCTTTAAAACACCAGACAGTGTCTTTTGTTTTCCCCAGGTTTGCCTTTGAGAAAGTGTCTGGAACTGCAACACTCTACCTGGGAGGTAAGTGATTCTTAGAGCAAAACTGCTGTGCCCCATACTGGCCTCTGGCTTGCCAGGGGGTAGGAGTGGGGTTGTGAATCTCTCACACACATCATAGCATTTATTCTTCAAGGACACACACTAATCATCTACCCAGAGTGAGCTGAAGTCCCCAAACAACCCAGGTGGAGAAAAATAATCACAATGCTGAATACTCCTGTTATTTATGAGCAAGTATACATTCTAGACACCTGAGTCAGGCCCCAGGGGAAGAATAGTTTCTTATTCTGCTGTTGACAAGGAAAGATTTCATCTGGGACATGCTTTAACTGCGTGTGCCTCTTTCCACTTCTAAAGTGAGAGTAGCCCCAAACTTGGTCAGGAGAGAAAAAAATGCAGGTATAAAATTAGCATTCACTCCATACAGCAATTCTTTTTGGCTCTCCTTTCGCAAATACACTTTATAGCACCTAAGACTAAGCTTCTTGCTTATTTTACTGACGATAGTTCCAAAACAAATATGAGATTCTGAGTAATTTCAACCCTTCTTTCTTAAAACCTGGGACTTTCCTGGGTGAGGTAAGAGGACCAAACTTTTCCAAATTATCCAGGTTATGATAAGAATGCTGAGATTGCCAGAGTTAGCTTTTAGATGATTGATAATAATATAGCTTCTAGGGCTTTTAAGTGTTAAGAGTAGTTTCACTCTGCCGTGCTATTTGTTTCTATCAATAGCCTAATGAGATTGGAAGAAAGAATTTACTGTCCATATTTAAAAAATGAGAAAAATGGAGTCCTGGGGACTGACTCAGTGACTCACCTCAATAATGACAGGGCCAGGTATCTCCTGGTCCCACCTAGATTTCTTTCCATTAGATCTGAGACAATGAGGACTGAAGTCATCTTTAGTTTTCCTTTTGGGGCAAAGTTTAACCCCATTCATTATACACAGTACATATTCTGTGAGCAAGATAAATATAGATATGAACCTTTATACTAATATTGAACTGATCTGAGTCATAAAGATTATTTACATTAAAAAAAAATCAAACAACTCTCCTCTCCAAACAAATAAACAACAGAAAAACAGGAGTGTTGAATTTATCACAATTCCTGATCTCTTTGAATGACATGGAAAAGTTTTCCCTCTGTCTATAGAAATCCAGGCAAGGTTTTGACAGGCTTTCTTCCCATGTACCCTTTGCTAGTTTTGGGGGGGAGGGGGATGTCAAAAGAGAGAAGGACTGGAGGACAAGGACACTGTCTCAAGATGGTCTTCTATCAGATGTGAGATCTCCAAAGTAAAATTTAGGTTTCAAATTCCCCCTGAGAAATCTGAAGATCCTTTCAATGTGTTTAAATGCTTTTCTCAAGCAGGGTCACCCAAGGTGCTTAACAACACATTCTCTAACACATTTAGTAATCCAACAATGTTCTATTCTACAGGTTTTCATTTGAATTTATTCTTAAATATACTTTTATGGCCCTGCCTAAGAAACTCTCACCCATTTATCAGAGGGATTCTGTAAGATAATGTGTTCCAAAGTCTATCAGTCGAGTTAAAAATGAGTCTCAGGAATGCAACCTGTCAGTTGGGGGCTGTCTGGAAGAACAGTGATGCTGTGGGAGCGAGTTGCAGATGCAGGTTAAGAATCTTAGAACTGTTTCAAGAAAGTGCAGAAGACAATTGGAATTCAGTGTTTTATCAAATTCACTTAATGCGCCCCAGTGCCTAGCACGATATGGTATGGGCTACTGGGAGTTTCTATAAAACCATTTGTCAAAAGAAGTCTCACATTCTCATGTTCCTTTGTTTAGCTTATGTTTTTGTATTTTAACAAAATCAAGGAATAAAGTAGTTATTTTCATACCACTATATGGCCTACAGTAAACATATTTTCTTGCTTTAAAAATAAATGTAACAAACCCTCTGCAATGAATTATTTAACTTGTACTAGACCCTGTGACAGTTGCTTATACAAGGGAAAGTCCTTCCTTCATTCCATAAATCTCAATTATGCCAAGCATTGTTGCAGGCCTTGGAGATATGAAACCAGCAGAAGTCCCTGCTCTCATAGAGCTTATGTCCTGCAGTAGAGAAGAGAGACAATAAACTATTTTTAAAGCATAATATATAGTACATTAGATAGTAAAAATTGCTAAGGAGAAAAGAAAACAGCAGGGAAGGGAGCTAGGGATTGTCAAGGAAGTAGCATGGGGGTGAAGACCTGGAGGCAGTGAAGAATCAGCCACATGGTGGTAGGTGCAACAGGGCAAAGGACTGAGGCTGAAGCATGTCTAATGAAGTCAAGGAAAATGGAGAAGGCCACAGAGGCCAGCAGAGTGAGGACAAGATGGGGATTATGAAGCCCAAGGGGTAATATCTAACAGGGGCCCCATGTGGAGACAGGGGGAAAAGTCTATTCCAACCATCTGATACCATTCTCCCACCAAGTAGAAATTACTCTCTAGCTCTCCTCATCTTCATACAGAACACCCATTAGAAAGCACCCTATCCACCAAATCCCAATTTAGCTCATTCCATGGCATATTCTTATTTCTTACTGCTTGTGCACAACATAGACATACACTGGCCCGGAAGGATAAGCAGAACAGACAGGATTTATTTAGTCAGTTCTGCTCCATTTCTACTCCCCTTATGCCAGCCTAAGGCCCCAGTATTTCTCATCTGGGTTACAAGAGAGCCTTGACTGAGCTCTTGTCCTGCCTCTAGTGTCTGTAGCTAGTAGTCCTCCTACACACCTGGCCCAGACAACTGCCGAATACCAAGAGTTCTGAGGGCACCAGAGGTCCCTGGGAAAGCCAAGAAAAGAAGACAGTGGTTGGGGGTCTGGACTCCCATGCCCATCTCAGCCAGAGCAGCCCTTGTTTATCAGAATTAAGTATGATGCCTCTGTGTAAGATTTCTTTGTGCTCCCCCAACTGCAAACCACAAACCTAAAAAGCAGCTGACACTATATTGTTCTGTCACTCTCTTGCTCCAAACCCTTAATGCCCCCTTGTCTGTGGCATAAAGCCCAAGCTCCCATTACATCTCAGATAAAATGCAAAGTTCTCACAGTGGCCCATAAGGCATGGTACAGTCTGGCCTCTTACGGCCTCTCTGACTTCCTTCCCTCCTCTGTTGCCCTCACGCAGCCCATTCCAACCACTCCTGGCACTTGCTTCGAGACCCTTCAAGTACACTCCCTACTCAGGCTTTTGTGCTGACTCCTCCTTCTGCTAGGAACAGAATTCTTCTGTAGAATACTTAGCTGAGCCCTTCACCTCATTTAGGAATTCAGTCAAAGTCCTGTCAAGTGTCATCTTCTTTTAGCAACCCCAGACAACCCATGTAAATTAGCACCCCATTTAGTCTTTATTTTCCAACCCCACTTTATTTTCTTATGGCACCTATTATTACCTGACTTTGTATTATATGTTTACTTGTTTGTACTGTCTTGCTACAGAGGATTGTAAGCTCTACGAAAACAGGAGCCTTGTTAAGCCACTGTTCTATCCCCAAGCATTTAGTATAGTGTCTGGTGCATAACAGGTGCTCGGTAAATATTTGTTGAATAAATGAAAGAAGGATATAAGCAAGACCTTCAAAGCTCTCCAAGTCTTGCCAGGGCAATAACCTCTAGTCCTAACTCGTGGCTGTCCCCGACCCATCCCCCACACACCTTAATCAAATTCACTGTTCACCCACCCCATGTCCAGTCAATATCATTTTCTTTTGCCCTTACGCTGGAAATCCCTTCTTTTCATCTCCACCTGACATAATATGCAATTTTCATGACTAGCTCAACAAACACCCTTTTCTAGGCTTTTCCCCAGCCCCCAACCTGAAGCATATTTCCCACCCCAGTCCTTGGAGCTCTTTATTCTCTGCCCTTGCCATAGAGCCCTTCTTCCTGTTGACCTGGCTCCATTTGTGAGTGCACTGGCATGCCTGGGCACTGTGGGCATGCTGAGCCCCAGATTGTGGGGAGGGGCGGTATAGTATGTCCTCAATAAAAAGATGATTTTAGAGCGATAAAAGTGTTGAGTGGTAGTTAACACAGCCTTCTTGTCCTTCTTGCTTTTATTTTTTAAGTTGTTCTAAGCTATAGTCTGATTTATCTTCTGGTCTTGCTATTTCACAGCATCACAACTTTTGTTCTTCCCAAGCAAATTCTGCCAAGACCATTCCAGCCTGGCTTTTCCCGGAGCTTTTACTCTCTAATATGGCCAATAGCACCATTCTTATGCCCCTGCCTTCAATGCTTACATGCTTCCATGGGCAGCCAAAGAGTCTCATTGACTTGTTTCCAAATTAGTTTTTACCCGATCCTAGGCTAGCACTTCCCCAAGGGTGTCCTGGTGACACCACCTCTGGTAGGGTGGGGATCTGAGGGGGAACAGGTTTCTGCGTAGAATGCATTCAGCATGTTAAATGTTCTATGTGGCCCTGTGATAATACCTGTTTAGCACCATTAAGCCAAAGGTCACATATTTCTTTGCCACTGAACTACTTTTATCCCATAAAGCATCTATTAATACCCTGAAAAATTATAATTTGGCATAACGTAATTGTGCAATGTTATCCTAGGTGTGCAACAATATTTATAAAATAAACTAAGGAATGAATTGAGGATGGCATTGCAACTCTTGCATATGCAGAAGTGAAATAATGGACATAATAAAAAAGGAGCATAAGAACATAGTATAGTAATAGTTATCATACACATTGTTGCTGGCATACCTAGCATTGCTCTAATGCACTTAATCTTCACAAAAGCTCCTAGGAGGGAAGTGCTGTTACCATTAGTTCCATTTTACAGGTGGGGAAAGGAGACACAGAGACCTACCCAAATCACACAGCTATTAAGTGGTAGCTAAGTGCTTCAAGCCCAAAGGTCTGTCCCAAGAGCCTGCTGTTAGCCACCCACTCTCATGAGGCATTGTCGCATGGGCCTCTCTATAACTCAGGTTTCTGTGAAATTTTTACAGGTACTCATTTTGTTCTCACTGGGCTTCAAGCCCTTTGTGTCCATCATTTTAAATTCTCAGTGACCTTCTGAATCAGGAATTATATTCGACATCTTGAACTACCCAGTTAGTGAGCGATTCACCTTCACATTGTTTTTCCATTGGTACCAGTACTCAAAAACGGTGTGGGAGCCCCTAGCACTCTCCCAACCACTTGTAAAGCTTCTGCATGGCTACTCCTTTCCAGCAGCTCTTTCCAGAAGCCAGAGCACGAAGAGCTGAGGGAAGAGGCCCCTCCTGTAAACAGGCTGTAGGCATAGGAAATAAAGTTGGATACTTATATCTCCTCAGTAGAGACTTACAAACATCAGGATACCACATTTTTTTACAGTTTAATTCAAAAAGTGCCACTTTTGGAGACTCAGCAACAAGCAAAGGCTCTTCCTGCTCTTCCTATCAGCCAATTTTCTGGGTCAAAGTGTTTAAGGTGGGATGGCAGAGCCCAAGGCATCCCTTCCCTGAAGCTTCTGGACTGATGAGAAGGAAGTGAGGTCACCATGAGGTCCTCCCATCACATGGGGAAGGGGAATTCTTGGGAATTCCCGCCTGCCAGGAGGAAAGTTTTTTTGCCCTCAGGGTTGCCTCTAGTGGAAAAAAACAACCTTCCCTGTCTCTCCCTCCTCCAAGCTTTATGTCTTTTTTTTTTTTTTTTTTTTTTTTTTGGCACCATGAAGCTTGGGTGCCCTGGACACCTGGGCAAGTGTGTTATATTCTCTCTTGACTCTGTGCCAGTCTAGGCTATTCTTCCTTCAAGGCCAAGGCAGCTGCAGGTGACTCACTGTCTGAGTCTAGTTCCTGCAGATTCACTGCCCTGGACCTGCCTTAAATTAAACCACTCTTTGGGAACAGAGACTGCTTCCTCCTGTCAATATTTCTAGCACTTAGCACAAAGCCTGGTGCATGGAAGGCACTCAGTGAACCAAATAAATGAATGAATGAATGATGTGCTTTCCATGGATTTAAGTATATCAGTGTGGGTTCCCCAGAGAAGCAGAACCAAATATATACATACAAATATATAAATGTGTATATATGTGTGTGTATGTATAGATATGTGTGTGTATACGTAAATATATATATATATTTATTTAGTTATTTATTTATTTTTCTTTCAAGGAATTGGCTCACATAATTGCGGGGCTGACAAATCCATAAGGCCAGCCAGCAGCCTCAAACTCAGGCAGGAGTTGTTTATTTATTTATTTATTTATTCATTTATTTTTAAAGATTTTTAATTCATTATCTTTAGAAAGAGGAGGACAGGGAGGGAGGAAGAAAAGGAGAGAAACATCACTGTATGGTTGCCTTTCACCAGCCTCCAGCTATGGACCTGGCTGGAGGCCTGGCTGGAGACCTGGCTACAACCTGGTTATGTGCCCTCACTGGGATTTGAACCAGCGACCTTTGGCTTTGAAGGCTGACACCTATCTGCTGAGCCACCAGTCATGTATTTGTTGATTTTTAAATTAATATATTGTTGTTGTATTACAGTTGTCCTATTTCCCCCCTCCCCCATTGCTCTCCTCAGGCAGTAGTTTGATGTTCCAGTCTTAAGTCAAAATTTCTTCTTCTTCAGCAAACCTCAGATTTTATCTTTAAGACCTGCAACTGATTGGATAATGATCTCATCTACAAAATATCTTCACAGAAACATCCAGCATTTGATTAAATAACTGGGTACTACAGTTGACACATGAAGCTAACCATTATATCAAACTATGTTAATAGAAACAACCACCACCACAGAAAAACCTGCCACCAGACTAACAAATACCACATAATTCAAGCCCAGTAAAGCAGGGTTAGCCTAAAACCTATAACCCAGTCCCAACGATGTGCTTGCAGTACTGAGTTACTACCCTCAAGGAGATCATTACAAACGGGTGTAAAAAATGCTATATCAAGATGTAGACAAAACTTGCTTACTGCTGGTTAGAGTTGGGTGACCTTTAAGTGAACAGAATGACCTTGGTAACTGGAGACAGGGTCTGATGTCAGTCAGGCTAATATTACAATCTTAGCTGCTCAGTACGGAGAGTCTCAAATACCTTAAATAAATGGATTGTGAAATGGCCAAAGTGTCTTAATGCCAGCAAATGTCTAAACACTCAAGGCAATGTGGGTATTTGGGGAAAGCTGGGCCAGGTAACCATTATTTCACTGCCTGAAGCTTTTCCTGAATACCAATCAGATCCCCCAGCCGTGCTCAGCAATAGATCTGAAGTCATCGGGATAATCCCCCGAGAAATATGATAGACGGGAGGGTAGGTTAGAGATGGGACTTTATTGCCTTGCCTATGGTAAATGAGGCCCTGGGCTAAGTAGGGCAGTATTTATATTTCTGAAAGAGCAGCACCACATATTGCTTCCCTTTTCCTGGCAGATGAGAGTGGATGGCAGGCATCTGTTTACTTCAACAGCACCGATGGCTTTTTTAGCGCGCGTGTTCTACTTTCCATTATCTATTGTCAAATTAAAGACTGGGTTTACCATGACTCTATAGTCAACTAATATACAACAAAGGGGGAAGGAATATCAAATGGAGTAAAAACAGTCTCTTCAACAAATAGTGTTGGGAGAACTGGACAGCAACATGCAAAAAGATAAAACCAGACCACCAACTTACACCATACACCAGAATAAATTCAAGATGGATAATGGATTTAAACATAAGCAGTGCCACCATAAAGGTCCTGGAAAAAAATATAGGCAGTAAACTTTTGGATATCCTACGCAGAAATATGTTTACTGATACTTCACCAAGGGCAAAAGAAATAAAAGAACAAATCAACAAATGGGACTATATCAAATTGAAAAGTTTCTGTTCAGCTAAAGAAAACACCAGCAAATTCAAAAGGAACCAACTGTATGGGAAAACATATTTGCCAATGATACCTCAGACAAGGGTCTGATCTCCAAAATACATAAAGAACTAATGCGACTCAATACCAGGGAGATAGACAGCCCAATTTAGAAATGGGCAAAGGATCTAAACAGACAACCCACTGAGGAAGATATACAAAGGGCCCAGAGGCATATGAAAGAATGCTCAACATTACCAGCCATCAGAGAGATGCAAATTAAAACCACAATAAGGTACCACCTCATACCTGTCAGAATGGCAATCATCAACAAATCAACAAACAACAAGTGTTGGCGAGGATGTGGGGCAAAGGGAACCCTCATGCACTGTTGGTGGGAATGCAGGCTGGTGTGGCCACTGTGGAAAACAGTATGGGGTTTCCTCAAAAACTAAAAATGGAACTGCCTTTTGATCCAGTGATTCCACTACTTGGACTATACCCAAAGAATCCTGAAACACCAATTCATAAGCACCTACGTACACCTATGTTCATAGCAGCACTATTTACAATAGCCAAGTGCTGGAAACAGCTTAAGTGCCCATCAGTGGATGATTGGATCAAAAAACTTTGGTACATTTACACAATGGAATACTACACAGCAAAAAGAAAGAAGGAACTCCTAACCTTTGCAACAACATGGATGGAACTAGAAAGTATTATGCTTAGTGAAATAAGCCAGTCAGTGAAAGACAAATACCATATGATCTCACCCATTACAGTATAATGAATGAAACTAACAACAAGCAAAACAGAACCAAATACATGAATATAGTGAATAGGCCTTCAGTGGTCAGGGGGAAGGGGGTCGGGGGTCGGGGGGGAAGGAAGAGGCAAGGAATAGGAGCAGTTTAGACAAGAACCTAGTATAAAGGAACCATGGACATGGACAACAGGTGGGATTGACTTTGGGGGGGAATGGGTGGGTGGAGAGGGTGACAGAGGGGAGCAAAAAGGGGATGGATGTAATACAACAACAATAAAATTAAATAAAAAAAAAAACAACTGGGTTTAATGTGGTTAGTTGCAGATGCATTACTAGGACCACAGTGGGGCTGTGGGATTTACATCCTGTCTCCTGCACACAAACGTTTAGATTGTACAGTTAAGTATCATTGTCATCCAGCATTCTTACCAGCCCTGACATTAAACCCAATGAAATGGCAAGACTCCCAAACCGGGGGTGCCAATGTGAAAAGTGCTACCGAGGCTTATTCAAGCAGAGAAGCAGAAGACAGTAGAGGATCTCACAGGTGCAGAAAAAGCAGCAGGGAGGCTAAATTGTCCTCTTGCAATACCAGGATTTGGCTGGCAAGAAAAGTGTTTAAAAGATTACAGCCTGAAGCATAGGACGACCTCAGACCTCCTTCCAGATCTCTCAGGAGGGAAAGACCTCAGACCTCCTTCCAGATCTCTCAGGAGGGTGGGGTTGGAGAGGAGCACAGAGGAGCCTTAATTTTTCACTTTATACACTTCTATATTGCTTAAATTTGATACAAAGGATAGGTATTCATTTGTAATTTTAAAAATATTAAAAATAAAGTTTTTGTTTTTGTTTTTTTAGGAGAATTGATTGCTTAACCCTATAATAACAACAGTAACAGCAACAACACAAGAGTAGCGTCTGTTCCCAGATGTAATACTCTCAATCCTGCCAGGCTAACACTTTGTAAGGGTAGATTGCTGGTGACTTTGATCTTATGTTTCTTGATGTGGATTTTTAAAGCACTGCCTAACTAGGGTAATCCATTCAGAACAGTGTTGGCCTCCTGGGGTCCCTGGGAGGAAGTTTCCTGACCTCACCTAACCGAGGCGGGGTGGATGCGGTGGCCATTGGAGTGTTTATTTGCCAGGCCAGATCGAGCTTAGGACTGACTCACAGTTTAATTATCATGCAGAGCTGCAGCTGGAGGCGGCTGGACTGAGCTGGCATCTGCTTTTGCAGAGCACAATTTCTGCAAATAATTAACCACTAGAACTCTTGATTCTCTCTAATTAATGAAGAGGAAGCCTGGAAATCTTCAAAGTCCACAAATGTCACGCTGCCATTGTGTCAGGATTGATCCCCTTTGTTCTAAACCGAAGAGCATGCCTCTCCTGCCTCTCCGAATTCCTTATAAATTGAATTTTTCTATTACTAGTTGTGACAGCTAAGCAACATGACTTCAGAAATTCACCCGCAGTTCATGTCGGTATTAGAAGCCTGAATAATAATAATTTTTTTAAAAGAACCATCATGGAACGAGTGCTCTGTCTGGCCCGGAATTAATCATCCCGAAGAGACACCTACTGAAAGGAGGGTCGTTAATTAGCTCTAATGGAGCTTGCTAGGTGGAGTCAGAACTACTGGGAAGTCTGCAAACAGAGGGGAAGAAGAGATCCTTCCCTTTCTCTGTCCATCTCCATGTGATGCTGGGATGGGAGATGATGCTACCTCACAGGGAAAGAGAAGTGCGATGGAGACAGCAGAAGATTCTGTTCAGAAGGGGACAAAGATGTGTCATTCTGGAAGCCTGCCAACTTTGTCTGGAAGGAAATGAATGGAAATGGGCAAATAGCCTTTCGTATGGCCTTACCTGAGGATATAATGAAACCACCACACAGAAGCCAGAGTGTGATCCTGCTAAAATCTAAGTCAGATGAGGCCTGCTCCAATGGCCCTGTCTCTAAAGAAAAGCCAGGTTTACACATCAGCCCATCGGGGCACTGTTTCCTCTGTAACCTAATGTCCCTACTTTCCTTCTCACCACCCCATTCCAGACGAACTGTTTCCTGGATGTTCTACCAACACTCTGGACATGCTCCTACTCAGGACCTTTGTACTGGCTATTCTGTCTGCAATATAACTTTCCAGATATCCCCTTGGCCCTCCTCTTCCTCTCCTTCAGGACTTGGCTAAATGTCACTTTCTTAATGAGGCTGACATTGACTACAACACCATGTAAAATGAGAGCCCCAGCCCTAGTACTCCCCATTCCTCTTACTCTATTTCTCTTTTACCTCCTCACCTACCATATAATTTCCTTCTTCATTATGCTTATTGTTAAATGTTTGCCTCTTCTACCTCCCACTAGAATCTAACCTCCACAGGAACAAGATTCTTGTTTGTTCACTGGTACATTCCCTGTACCTAGAACGGCGGCAGTTTAATAAATGTTTGCAGAATGAAGGAGTCAGTCATCACACTATGGAGTGTTTGCTGGTATGTGTGCTGACTGCATGTGCCCACCCAAAATGATTGCTCAGACGTCTTATGAAGGCTGGAGTGTGAGGTGTTCCTTTTTCTTTCTCAAGTATCCGGATGAAGTACTGTTGTTATGTTCAGCTGCCAAATGTTAATAATGAAAACAAACAATGTGATCAGAGTTAAATATTAGTCAAGGTATTTTTTTCCTTTCCCAATGGCTTCTGGTAGAAGCTAGGATGGGGCTGTCCAAAAATTCTGCATTTACGGGAGAGAACAGGGGTCTCTGTTCTTCCTCTTTAGGTCCACAGAATTCGGGAGGTTTTTAGAGATATTGTGTAGCAGAAATCATGGTTTGGGGGCAAGGTGTTTTTGGTGTTATTCAACAGTGATCCTACTGAGGGGAAGCATTCATCGGCCACTAGGGAAGAGTCAATCTGCTGAGGATACAGGACCTGGACCAGAGCAGAGAGCTGCAGGCAGGGATTGTAGTGAAGTTCGCATCTATGGATCTCTGTCATCTCTACGGATTATTCTCAAAGCCTCTTGTGCTCTTCTCGTTCATGCATCCCAACAATGAAGCCATAATAGATTCCAGCACTAGATTCTTTTCACCAAAGAATGCCAACTGAGCCCTTCTTGTGTCTGTGACTAGAGGGGGGTTAGGTTACTCTGGCAAGGGTTGCCAGAGTGGTGTAGACAAGTTAGGCAGAGCCTTGGGAAGTGGACAGATGCAACCTTTCATGCTCCATTGAGTTTGTGTCACAAAGCAAGGCAATCTTTAGCTCAGGGGGGCCGACCTCAGAGGAAGCAGGTATATGCTTTTAGTTAACAAGCCTGCTGGTGCTGGGCTAAGTGCTGAGTCATGAAATAGAGGTTCTCGCTCTGATTCTGCAGCTGCTGTTTTAGTGACTTTGGCCGTTTTTCTCCCTGTACCATGGTTTCTAATTCAACCTTCTGAATACTTTACAAAATTCTTTCTCCTTTATTCCTCTGAATAAGTCTGTGTCTTAATGTTAGGGATAAAGAAGGAAAGGCCCCAGAAGGTCAAAGTACTTGCGGAAAGTCACACTGTCAGTAAGAGGTAGGACCCAAAAAACTTAAAATTAGAACTGTTAAATGATCCAGCAATCCCGCATCTGGGTATTTAGCCAAAGAAAATTGAAAACAGCATATCAAAGAGATATATGCAACCCCATGTTCACTGCAGCATTATTCACTATAGCCAAAATATAAAAACAACCTATGTCTTTGTCAAAGAATGAATGGTAAATAAAATGTGTCATGTATTACTCAGCCATGAGAATGAAGGAATAGGATTTCCCTCTTTCTTGTGCAGCTGTGATAGGTGTTGTCTGTTAGATACCAGTTTCTAAGCTGGTCCTGTTTCCCTGCCAGGTTCATTGGCAACAACATGGATGGAACTTGAGGGCATTATGCTAAGTGAAATAAGCCAGGCAAAGAAAAACAAATACTGTACGACATCACTTATATGTGAAATCTTTTTAAAAAGTCAAACTCATAGAAACAGAGAGTAGAAAGTGGTTGTCAGGGGCTAGAGAATGGACAAAATAAGGAGAAATTGGTAAAAACTAAACAAAACAAAACAAAACATGGAACTAGGACCTGAACTTCACCTGCCAGTCCAGTTTCTGTCCATAGCCCTTCAGATCAGAGTGACACCCTCCCTAGTTTCCCCTGGGAGCTACAAATCAAACTGCTCTTATGAGTAAAAAGGGATTTTACCAATCCAAAGTGGATTATTATTAAAGTGGTCTTCCCAATTGAGAGATGGTCAGAGGTCAGAGCTGAAAACCTGATCTGAGTCTCATGGGGATCAAAGTATGAATTATTGTGTTTTTAGATATTCTACATTCAAATTCCAAGGCTGACATTTAGAACCTCCCTTCAAAGCCCATTTTGGCATAGTGCTCTGGTTCTAAATAGCAAAATTGACCTCCCCTTTTAGACTCGTATTCTAAATTATTCTGAAGATTCTTCCCCCTAGACTGCTCCCGACAACCAACCTGAGGCAGCCTTCAGGACACTCCTGCTGATTTACAACTGCAATCTTGCTAAAAGGAATGGAACAGAGCCAGGATGACTTTCTGTTAGACAGAATTACTGGCATGAAATACTAACATCGCTACAACTTGGCATATAACTGACTGACTGACCGCATGACTGCCCTCCCTTTCTTATTTCACTGAAATAGGTCATTTGTTAGGAAACTGAGGAAGACTTGCTCCTCAGGCCTCCCACCCTGCTCATCCCCCACTCCAAGGATGAAGGAAGAAGGCTGCTTACTATTCTGCTTGGTGTGTGCCTGCATGCGGCTCCCAAAAGCCAGCACCCGGCCTGCAACTCTTTTCTGGTTAAGTTCCCATGCCCGTGGTTTGCCTTTGATGAGGGGCTGTGGCTGCCTTGTGCAGAGCCCTTCTGCTTCCTGCCTTTACTGGAGAAATAAAGACTGGGCAGGATGCAAGTGGTAAGCTCCAGCTGTCCCTGCTTAAAATACCATGATTAGATATGAATCAACCATTTGGGTTTGGCAAAATAGTAATTAAACGAGGAAGGCAGTTCTTTCCCCTCATATTTAGTCTCTCCCAGAACTTGACCCCTACTATTAATTAGTCAATCAAATATTTGTGGACAACTCTCCCCACCCCACCTTGCATGAATTAAAGGGTGCAGAGAGAAGACTTACAAGTTATTAAAGACTTAGCCTAGAAAATGAAATGACTATTTGCTTATCAAGAGTGGAAAACTCAAGCCCTGGCTGGTGGCACAGTGGATACAGTGCTGGCCTGCAAACTCAAAGGTCACTGGTTTGATTTCCCAGCTGGGGCACATAACCAGGTTGCAAGCCAGGTCTCCAGCCAGGTCCAAAGCTGGAGGCAGGTGAAAGGCAACCATACATTGGTGTCTCTCTCCCTCTCTCCCTACCCCTCTCTCTAAAAATAATTAATAAAAGTAAAAAAAAAAAAAAAAAAAAAAAGAGTGGAAAACTCAAATAGGTGCATGGGCCAGGTGGGCCACTTGAATGAATGAGTGAATGAATGAAGCCATTTCATAATAACATCTTCACAGTAAATTTTTTTTGACACAGATGTATTTTCCTGTACAGGAAGTCTTCAGTTAATGTCAATAGGTTCTTGGAATTTGGTGAAACGAGGTATAACAAAACCAACTTTAGCATAGGTTAATTGATACCAGCCAGTAAGAGTTAAGTAGCTACAGCATCTCACCAATGTTATAACAGAACAACTTTGAACAAAATGATGTTATTTTAGAACCTGGTGTATATTCAATTCAAAGGAATATTCTTTCTTCTACAAACTCATAGCCCTGTTAGTCTGTCACATTTTCACATTTTTGGTTGAGACGAGGGTTATCTTCTTGAACTCTTCAACAAGATGACAATAGGGTACGTGCTGACTCAAAAGGCAATTGACAGCAGGGCTCAGCGTTAACAGACATTTGGAAGTGCTACAAGGAAGTGGTGGGGACTGTTCAGTAAGAGGGCTTGCAGGTCATCAGAAGAGAAGAGCTGCTTACTAAGTGCCATGCTGCCCTATTGCTGAGTGAAAATGGGGACCCAGAATATATCTTCAAGTTCTCCTAAAACACTGTTCCTTCCCAAACATGTCATGGAGTTTGTTGCCAGTTCTATCCCTTAGGTTTGTCTTGTCCTTCTGTTTCCCCCAAGTGGATGGGGGGAGCTCCTCAGTGAAGTTTGAGGATTTTCCCTCTTTGTCTACTGACAGGGATAGTCTGAGCTCTTTGCACATAACAGCTGGGCAATGTTTACTCCACGTCATTACTGGGCTCAATGGGATAGATATTCTCACTGTGGTCTGGTCAAAATTCTGCAGAGTAATGCATGATGTAGGAGTTTTGATTAAACTGGGGGGATCTTCAAAGTGACATCCAGGTGTAATTCAGATAACTTTGAAAAAGTCTCTGTGGTCATTTGCAAAATGGCTGCAAATTCCTTCCTTCCTTCCTTCCTTCTTAGTATATTGTCCTCTGTCACTGCCTCTATCAAGAAGTTTGTTTCTTCACTCCTTGATTCTGGTTGGATTATGTAACTTGTTTTGACCATTGCAATATTAGCAAACATGACACAAGTTGGGACTTGAAAAGCACTGACACTTTGGGGGATAATGACTCCCGATGTGCTGGACCCAGGAGGCCACAGTGAAAACAAGCTCAAAGCCCTAGCAGACACCTGTTAATCACCAGGCATGCGAGTGAGGCTCATCCTAGTCCAACGCCCTGGCCCAGGTGAGGCTTGCAGAAGAACTGGTCGGCTGAGCCCAGCCCAAATTTCCAACTGCAGAAATGTGAACTAATAGATGATAATACCATGTTGGCCAATCGAACTGAAGACCAGATTGTCCTTACTGCTTTCACCTCCATGCTGAGGTAATGGGGACTATGTAGCTGCATGGGAAAAATGCTGGTGAGATGAGATCACCAACTGTACAAAGCAACCACATCAGTCCCCTCCTCTTACACCTCAAGTCAGCACTCTCACAGAATGCCTCTTATCACAAGAGTGACCTTTGAAGGCAGCTGCTCTCACATTAGGTCAGCTCTGACTCAAAACTGTCTTCTTTACACTGATCCAAAGCATTTCCCCTGGGACATCAACTCATTGGTTCTGGATGCAGCACAAGAAAAGCAGAACAAGACTATCTCTGTACCTGAAAGCCTTTCACATCCTTAAAGACAACAGCCACAACATTCCTAAGACTTCTCTGGGCTGAACTTCACTTTTTTCCTTCAATAATTTTTAAAAATTATTTAAGACCTTTATTAACTGGTGCTTGCAGTTTGTTGACTTCTTTGAAAAAATCAAGTTGTAAACTTTTATTATAAATTGAAAATGAGGTTCTTAAAAATCTCAACTTGACCAGATATGAAACAATTTAGAAACCTTTAAATGTGTATTGAGAAAAACCAGGCTTATTTAAAACACAAAACACATTTGTCATTACCCAAAAGAGACATCTTTAGATAAAAATAATAAAAACCCACGCTGCATAGATAATGCAGATAGTTCTAGTCATCTGGTCAACAGGCACAAAGCAAGCACTTAAGGTCTTCAGCTCCAATCTTTTGTTCATTTCTTCTTCTTCTTCTTCTTCTTTTTTTTTTTTTTCAAAGATTTTATTTATTATCTCCAGAGAGATACAGGAAAGGGGAGAAGCAGAGAGAGAGAGAAACATCAATGTATGGTTGCCTTTCACCTGCCTCCGGCCATGGACCTGGCTGGAGACCTGGCTTGCAACCTGGTTATGTGCCCTGGCTGGGGAATCGAACCTGCGACCTTTGGGTTCGCAGGCCGGCACCTTATCCACCGTGCTACCAGCCAAGGCTTTTTGTTCATTTCTTATTGCTGGAATTTCATATTCATTTCTTCTTGTTAGATGACTAAACCAATGATGGTAGAGATGGGAAGCCTGCGTTTACTCAGCCCCGCCCTGCTCAGTCTCAGGAGCAGACGAATTTTCGGCTGGTGGATGGGCAGCTTTTGTCTCTTTGCCATCTTGTGGTTTAGGGTTTTCTGGGCGTCTGCGTCAGTAATTGAAGTTGCGGCAGTATCGACGTTGAGGTGGCTGCTGACCTTGGGTCTCATCTCCTTGATTTTCCTTGTCTTCTTCGTTGCCATCCTCTCTAAACTGTCTTTGGCGAAGAGGGCCTCTGCGAAGTCGTCTGTCTCGCTGGTCTACCTTGTTCTCCCGCACCCTGGTTGCCAGCACCCTCCATCACTTCTCCTTGCCCCGGAGGGTTGGAATATTGTAGTCGACCCCCAAAGGGTCTCCGCATGTAGTAAGGTGGGATCTGATGCCTGCGATAGGGCCGACGCTGTCGGGCCTGGCCTTCGGGAGCGCTCTCCGATCCCTTGTTCTTTTCCCCACTCTCACTGTTCTGTTCATTCTGCTAGTAATTGCCTGGAGGACCCCTGCGACGTGGTTAGCGTCTATAATGGGTATGGTCTGCTGCATATTTACTGCCTTGCACTGGAACTCCACCAGAGCCTGTAACATTTGCTGCCTCCGCACCCTTTTCTCCTTCAACATCAAACTGCATAGTCTCTCCATCTCCTACACTGCGCAGGTACTTCCTGGGGTTATTCTTCTTTATGGCAGTCTGGTGGACAAATACATCTTCCTTGGTGTCATTCCTGTTGATGAAACCATATCTGTTTCTTACATTAAACCATTTTACTGTTCCCAAAACCTTCGTTGCGGTGACTTTGTTGTCTCCGCCGGCAGGCGCTGTGGATGTGAGGCCGGAGGGGCAGGGGCTCCCCCCGCTGCTGTTGGTGGTGCGGGGCTTGACGTCGGAGTGCTGAGGGTGGAGGTGGCGGCGGCTGCTGGGTCTCGGCCTGGCTGCTCATGGTTGTGGGTGATGGTGACAGGGCTGCCGGCGGCAGCTGCAGTTCCCCGCGGTTTGTGATGGTAATTAGGCCGGTGGCAGCGGTGGGGCTGCTCAGGGCTCTTTGGGGTCTGCTCTCCGCTCCCGCTACCTATTGAACTCAATAACTTTTTATGGGACATCATTTCAAATTTCTTAACCGTCCTATTTGCTGTCCTCCACATGGGCCCCAGTGTGTCTTTCCATGAGGTGCTGCCAAACTGAATACAGTTCTCCACTGTGGTCTGACTCCAACATAGATATGACACACTTCCTCCTCCCAGATGGCACCTGCTTCTTCATATAGCCAAGGCTCATGTTGACCTTTAGAGCAGGCCTACATTGAACTCTGTTGACGAAAACTCCTAAGACTTTTTATTCAAACTGATTCAAATTTTTATGTTTCACATCTTGGATTTAGAACAGAGCTTTAATCTTCAGGATTATTTAGCAGCTTCGATGGTTATATTAAAATATGTTCCCTGACCTGGCTGGTTCCTCAGTGGATAGGCACTGGCCTGCAAATCCAAAGGTCGCTGGTTCAATTCCTAGCCAGGGCACATAACCAGGTTGCAAGCCAGGTCTCCAGCCAGGTCTGTAGCTGGAGGCAGGTGAAAGGCAACCATACATTGATGCTTTGCTCCCTCTCTGCCTCTTTCCCTTTCCTCTGTCTAAAAATAATAAATGAAGTGTTTTTTAAAATACGTTCCCCCAAATTTTGAAACTCCTCCCTCCAAGGGGGTGAAGCCTAATTTCCCTCTTTTGAGTGCAGACTGGGCCTGATGACTTCTTTCTAACAAGCAGAATCAAGTAGAAGTGATGGTTTGTGACTTCAGAGACTAGGTCTTAAGAGGTACTGTGACTTTCTTCTCTCTCTCAGATTGTCATCTTTGGGGAAAGGTTGATGCCATGACTTGAGGATGCTCTTGTAGCCTGTTGACAGTCTCGAGAGGTGATGAACTGAACTCTCCTGCCTACTGCCTTGTGCATAGGCTGGACTGGAAGTGGATTCTCCAGCCCCGGTCAAGCCTTTAGCTGACTGCAGCCCTGACCCAAGTGAAACTACATGAGACTCTGAGCCAGAGATACCCGACTCAGCTGCTTCTGACTTCCTGAACCAAAGAAACGATGAGATAATAAATGTTCAGTGTTTTAAGCCACTCAGTTTTGGTGTGATTTGCTTATGTAGCAAGAAAAAACGAATGCACCCTATATTCCCAGAGGAGAGGAGATGGCAGCTAAGTAGGTTGAAGCTGAGTTCACTTGCTCTTCTCAATTCTTGGCTGATCTTCTAAAAATAAGCAGATCATTCAACAGAATCTTAGCTGATATGAAGTTTGGAAGCCAAGGAGTACAAAGATGCTTCATAATGGGTAGTAAGGAGATTTTATAGGTGGAAGGGGAAGTGTCCTGGGCATGGTGCCTGGGGCCAGCCATGGAGAACCTGGTTAGCAATCACAGCTCAGTGGTTTCCTCTCCTCCCAGGGCAGCGAACCACCACACCCTGGCTGGGGTTGACTTGGATATACAAATTGGGGAGATCCAGGCAACACACAACAAGCAGCACACCCACAACTTCAGCACAAATGCCAACCAGGAGACAGCCAGAGAGAGAGAGGGATTCTATCTGCACCTGAGTCCGGTATAGACATCTGTGTCTGTGAGAGATTTTAGGCTTTTTGGAGAGGTGGCATGTATGGAAAGCTGGACCGTGATTCAGGACTGCAGTGGGAGTGCTCAGATAGACTTTTAAAAAGGGGAGCTGGGGCGTGTTGGGCAGGGACCCCATGCACAGCTGCCCTGACAGTAAGGGGAGGATTGAGGGCGAGATTTGCTCCCACTCAGCAGCTGGGCAGAGAAAGCAGGAAGGTGCACAGCAAGGGGATTCCTTGGCTCCAGCCAGGCGTAGCAAGCAGGCTGGAGGCTGTGCAGAGTGAGCAGCTTGGGACTGAGTCTGCTGCAAGGGCAGTGGTCTGGGAACTGGAAAAGTGGGAGTGGCACACCGGAGATAGTTTCTGCCAGATAGAACCACCTTCCTGAGCACCTGAAATTATTTATAGCCAGACAGAGCTGTCTTCTTGTGGGGAGATCAAACCTCCAGGAAGGGAAGGACTTACCCAGCCCCCACCTCCTGCAGGATTGCAGGAAGGAGAGGCTCAAGAACTCCCTGCAGGGTGCATTAGCGCAAGAAAAAAGAAAGAAAACCACCAAAAGAGCTCACTTAAAACTTCTCTCAGGGAGACAAAATATACTGGTTCCTAGGGTCCTGTTGCACCAAAGCCAGCAAAGTAAGGAGTTCAGAAATGGGTGCAGCAATGGGGATGGGGCCCCGCCCAGCCTCTTCTTGCACACACAGCTGCTGCAACCCGGAGCAGGAGAGAGCTGACTCTCTTACACCAATTGGCTCCACTCTTGAACAGACAGCTAGTTCATTAGAAACTATACATTGTTGGAAATAAGCTGGGACTGACCAAGAGGAGTGGTGCAGGGGCAGAGGGAGCAAACCCACAACTTTCCCAGGAGACTGAACAGTCCCTCCCAAGGGCAACCAGGGGCCTGAACCTTCTAGTCACAATAAAATTCCCTTTAGAGGCAGGTGAAGGTGACAGGCAGCTCCACCAGAAGGTGGATGACCCACCCTGGGACCTTGAGCTGATGAAAAACCAGGGGTGGGTCCAGCAACAGAAGTTAGAAGGCGAACTCCAAACTGCTGAGATGAATTCCACTTTGTTTTTCTTGAGAATTTGCATTTTTCCCTTTTGCACAGGCTTTTAAGACTTATTTTGCTTCAGTTGTATCCCAATTAATTCACTATTCTTTGTATTGTATTTCATATTCTTTTTATATTTTATATTATTTTTATTTCAAATCTCACATTGTATACTTCTCTTGTCTTATTCCATTTTGTTTCTTCCTGCCCTTTAATATTTTCATTATAAATCTTATTTCTCCCCATGCTACACCTCATTCCTATTCCTCATGCTTACTATTTCTCTTCCTTCTATCCTCTCAAAAGCATTCTTCCTTCCTTTAGTTACCTCTCATTCTTTCCCCGCTTCTAATAATACTCATATTTTCTTTCTCTCCATCTTTATAAATTTTGGCTTGTTTGGTGTAAATATTATGGTTATTGCTATTTTGTTCAACTATATTCCTATTTGTTCACTATTTTTACTCTCATTATTTTTCTTCCCTTTTATCTCAAAATCTTACTATAGACATCTCATATTCTCTTTTTCTTTCTTTCTTTTTTTTTTTTAAGATTTTATTTATTATTTTTAGAGAGAGGGGAAGGAAGAGAGGCAGAGAGGGAGGAGCGACATCAATGTATGGTTGCTTTTCACCTGCTTCCAGCTACAGGCCTGGACCTGGCTTACAACCTGGTTCTGCACCCTGGCTGGGGAATCCAACCAGCAACCTTTGGGTTTGCACCTTACCCACTGTGCCACCAGCCAGGGCTCTTTTCTCTTTCATACAATATTCTTATTCTCTTTTACCTTTATTAATCTTTGCTCAGCTGTCATTGTTATTGACCCTGTTGTAGTTCTTGTTCAATTTTTTCCCCTTCGGTTCACTACTTTTCAAATTTTATTTCAAATCTGTATTATATTCATCCCTTTTCTTACTCTATTTTGCCATCACACTTCCCTGTTTTACTTACATTTTAAGTTTTATTTTCTTCCTTTCTTTGCCTGATTCTGTTCTCTACTGTTATTATTTCTCCTCCCTCTTCCTATTCAAAAGCATTTTTCTCATCATCTCGTATTCCCTTTTTCCTGTCTTATAATATTTTTATCTCTCCTCACCTTTATTCATTTTTGCTTAATTGCTGTTGATATAGCTCATGTGGTAGGTTGTATTTTTGCAGGTATGTGTTTGGTTTTCTGGGTAGTATTGCTTTCTTAACCAGCACTGGTACAACAATGTACAAGACGCCACAGGAGTGATGACTCCCAGTCAGCTAGCCACAGGAGAGAACCCAACAAAAATGTACTATCAAGAGTCATAACCCAAGTACAACAAGAGAGCCCACATAAACTAAATAAAGGGCAACCCTAGAGCATTCAGATCAGGATATCAAAGAGCCTACACCAGTGAGTCCCACAGAACTCCTGCCACAGAAGTCCACCCCAAGAAGATGAGCAGGCGGAGCAGAGCAATCTGAGATGCAGAAACAAACAAACAGAGCCACCTAAAATGGGGAGACAAAGAAATAATCCCTAATCAAAAGGAAAGAAGGAATCCCAAGGAAAAGGGCTTGGTTAAATTTAGGCAAATAATCTATCAAATACAGAATTCAAAATAGTGTTTATAAGGATGCTCAAGGAACTCAATGAAAACTATAAGGAACTTTATAAGAGTTACAAGGAACTTAATGGTAACTATACCAGCATGAAAAAGGATATAGAAAATATGAATGAGAACTAGGAAGAATGAAAAATACAATATCTGAAATGAAAAATACACTAGAAGGAATTAAAGGCAGACTAGCTGAAGCAGAAGACCAAATTAGCAAGCTGGAAGATAATGTAAAAAGAAATGCCCAGTCAGAGTAAAAAAAAACTCAAAAAGAATGAGGATAGTTTAAGGGAGCTTCAGGACAACATGAAATGTAACAACATTTGTATCATAGGAATATCAGAAGGAGAAGAAAAAGAGGAAGGGGTTAAACAAACAAACAAACAAAAAAAACTGTTTGAAAAAATAATGACAGAAAACTTTCCTAACTTGGTAAGGGAAAAAATTCATGCAAGTTAAGGAAGCACAGAGGGTCCCAATCAAGATGAAACCAAAGGGCCTACTCCAAGACATCATAATTAGAATGGGAAATTTTAAAGACAAAGAGACTATCTTAAAGGCAGCAAGAGAGAAACAGTAACATCCAAGGTAGTGCTGATAAAGCCAGCGGCTGATTTTCCATCAGAAACACTACAAGCTGGAAGGGACTGGCACAAAATATTCTAATTAATGAAAAGCAAGAACCTACAACCAAGACTACTCTCTTCAGCAAGGCTCTCACTTAAAATTGAAGGTAAAATCAAAAGCCTCCCAGAAAAAAGTCTAAAAGAGTACATCTCCACCAAGCCAGCTACAGTAAAAATGGCAATGAGTAAGTACCTATCAATATGTACTTAAGTTTAAGTTTAATAACCTTAAACTTAAGTGGATTAAATGCTCCAGTCAAAAGACATAGGGTAGCTGAATGGGTAAGAAAACATGACCCACTTATATGCTGTCTACAAGAGACCCACCTCACAACACTTTCAAGTGAAGGAATGGGAAAAAAAATTCTAAGCAAACTGACAGGAAAAGAAAGCTGGTGTAACAATACTTGTATCAGACAAAATAAATTTCAAAGCAAAAGCCATAAAAGGGACAAAGAAGGTAACTATATAATACTTAAGGGAGTAATCCAATAGGACAATATAACCCTTGTAAACATATATGCACCCAACATAGAAGCACCTAAACATATAAAGGCAATCTTGAAAGTCTTCAAGAAAGATATTGACAACAACGCAGTCATCATAGGAGATTTTTAACTCCCCACTGTTAATCATGGATAGATCTTCCAAACAAAAAATCAACAAAGATATTGTGGTACTGAACAGTCTAGATCAAATGGATTTAATTGATATATGGTATATAGAAACTTTCAACCCAAAAAAGCAACATATACAGTATTTTCAAATGCACATGGAACATTTTCAAAGATAGATCACATGATAGGACACAAAATAAGCCTCAACAACTACAAGAAAATTGAAATTATATCAAGCATATGCTCAAATCACAATGGATTGAAACTAGAAACAAACCAGAAGGGAAAAACTCAAAAACATTCAAGTACATGGAGATTCAATACCATGTAATTAAATAATGAATAGGCCAAAATTAGATCAAGGAAGAAAACAAATTATCTAGAAACAAATGACAATAACAAACCAAAACCTATGGAACACAGCTAAGGCAATACTGAGAGGGAAGTTATAGCAATACAGGCCTATCTAAAGAGTCTCAAATGCCAAATTGAAGGATAAAAATCACATGATATTAAGAGATGTTGAAAATGCATTTGATAAAATCCAGCACCCATTTATGATAAAAAACACTCTACAAAGTGGGACTAGAGAGAGCATATCTAGCATAATATAAACTGTATATAAGGAACATACAGCCAACATCATACTCAACAGGCAAAAACTAAAAGCATTCCCCTTAAGATGAGGAACACGGCAAGAGTATCTGCTTTCACCATTCTTATCAACACAGCCCTGGAAGTTCTAGCCACAGCAATCAGACAAGAAAAAGACAAAATTAGAAAAGAGAAAGAAAAGTGTCATTGTTCTCAAATGACATGGTAGTATAAATAGAAAGCCCTATAGTTTCTACCAAGAAACTAGTTGAGCTAATAAGTGAATTTGGCAAAATAAGATATCCAGATAAAAGTCAATATTCAGAAATCGATGGCATTTTTGTACACGGACAATGGAATATCAGAAAGAAAAACTAGGAAAAATAAATCCCATTTACTATAGCAACAAAAAAACATAAAGTACCCAGGAATAAATTTAACCAAGGAGGTAAAATACCTGTACTCAGAAAACCATAGAACACTGAAGAAAGAAATTAAAGAAGCTACAAATAAATGTAAGCATATATCATGTTCATGGATTAGAAGAATTAACATCACTAACATGTCCATACTACCCAAAGCAATCTATAGATTCAATTCAATTCCTTTTAACATACCAATGGCATATTTCAGAGATCTAGAACAAATATTCAAAAATTTACACGGAACCAAAAAACGACCCTGAATAGCCTCAGCAATCTTGAAAGAAAAGCATAAAGTAGGAGGAAATCAAAATACCTGATATCAAACTATACTACAAAGTCACTGTAATTAAAACAATCTGGTACTGGAATAAGAACAGACACATAGATCAATGAAACAGAATAGAGTTCAGACATAAAATCATGTCTCTATGGTCAATTAATATTTAACAAAGGGACCAGGAGCATACAATGGCACAAAAATAGCCTATTTAATAAATGGTGTTAGGAGAATTGGCTGGTGCATGCCAAAAAATAAAACTAGAGCACCAAATTACACCATACACCAGAAGATAGATAAAAGACTTAACTGTAAGCCATGCCACCATAAAAGTCCTAGAGGCAGTAAAATTTCAGCTATCCCACATAGCAATATATTTGCTAATGTTTTTCCTAAGACAAGGGAAATAAAGGTAAAAATAGACAAGTGGGACTACATCAAACTAAAAAGCTTCTGCATGGCTGAAAAGGGAACCGACCATATGGGAGAACATATTTGCCAATGATACATCAGGCAAGGGTTTGATCTCCAAAATATATTAAGAACTCATACAACTCAACATAAGTAAGACAAACAATCCAATTAAAAAATAAACGAAGGACCTGAATAGGCACTTCTCTAAGTCAAGGACATATAGATGGCCCGTAGACATATGAAAAAATGCTCAACATCACTAGCCATCAGTGAGATGCAAATTAAAACCACAATGAGATACCACCTCACACCTGTCAGAATGGCCATCATCAACAAATCAACTAACAACAAGTGCTGGCGAGGATGTGGAGAAAAGGGAACTCTGATGCACTGCTCATGGGAATGCAGACTGGTGCAGCCATTGTGGAAGACAGTATGGGATTTCCTCAGAAAGCTAAAAATGGAACTGCCTTTTTTTTTTTTTTTTTTTTAAATTTTTTT